>JAJIZL010007084.1:0-50083 GCA_023969395.1 Amblyomma maculatum | reverse complement strand
GAAACTGTATAAAAAGTGTCTGTGCTGGTAAAATAAGGCTTTATGTTGAGGCTGTGGGGATTTATCGCTTCAGATGGTATCACGGGAATTAGGTAATTATTTCAAGTGGTCCGGCAAGAGAAGGTACTCATAGAATAAAAAACAATTTAAAGATTCAGTCCGTCTGCGAGCTGAGAGTGGTTGCAAGGCTAGCGATGAAAGTGCTGTTGAAGTTGAAAAATCCTCGTCGAACCGGTGACATATGAAACGAATGGCCGTTTTCTGGACTGCCTCGGTTTGGTTAATTTCACTTTATTTATGCGGGTTCCAAACAGGAGAACCATATTCATGTAGCGGATGAATTAGAGATTTATATATTAATAGTTTCGTATCAACTAGCATCTGCCGTTATGATGCGGCGCAGGTATTCTAACGTTTTTAGTGTCTTTGAGGTTATTAAATCTAAGATATATGCGCCTATTCCAAGTAATGTTATTTGTAATGGTCATACCAAGATTTTCGTGCCTGTTTACTTCCTCATGCGAATGGTATGGAACATTAAATGGACCGATAGGGTATTTGTTTTATTCGTCCCTTTCATAAATACTCTGTTGTCATCGTTTAATTTTAACTCCCATCGACAGCTCCATACAGGAATGTTCTGGATGTTAGAATTGAAAATGGATTGGTACTCGCTGGAATTGATTTCACAGAAGAATAATCTTCGGCTAATGGTTTTATCTGTGCTATTCACAAATTACACCACCAATGTCATTAATGCAGATGAAGAACAAAAGTGTTTCAGTAAACTTTCTTTCGGTACGCCAGAACTAACGGGCAGGTAATTAGAACAACGATTATCAATCCTAAAAAGTTAGCAAGATAAGCACCACCCCAGTTAATTATCGAAGAAGGCATCTCAATAGCCTCAAGTTGGATATTTATTAGACGTCCCATACGAGATTAAATGTTTTCTTCAAACCCTCCAAAATAACATCCATTTGCATATACTTGTTAAGTATATCAGCAAAACTATGCATTACAGACGTTAATCGACTGACAGAAAAAATTAGTTCAGTTCAGTCGTTCAGTCATGTCCGACCCTTCTTGACCCTATGGACCATATCACGCCACGCTTTCCGGTCTCTCACTATCTTCCTAACATCACATAACTTCATCTGCAGCGCCTCGAGGATGCCATCTAACCATCGCGTTCGCTGCCTACCCCTTCTCCGATGACCCTCAACCTTTCCCAGCATTAAATCTTTCTCCAGCGACTCCTCTCTTCTCATCAGATGACCAAAGGAGCTGAGCTTTAACTTCAGAATTTTACTCTCCAATGAGCGGTCAGGGTTTATAGTCGACATTATCGACAGAAAAAAAATACCTTTTTCCAAAATCATGTTGAAATTGCGATAAAATTTCTGTCATTGAGGAAGGAAGTTATGTAATTAGCCATGATGTGTTCTATAAATTCATGAAAAGAAATAACAGTTATTAGTCAAAAATTGTAGCTAACGAGGTCGGACCTTTTTTAAACATGGATACATTACGCGAAGTTCTCCAGTCCGAAGGAACGTTGTTAGTTTACAAGCTAGCACGAAAAATAATGACGATACATTTGGAGACGATATAACTATAACGGCTCATAAACGTATTAGTAATTGCGTCAGGAACAGAAAACCTTCCGTTTTCAAATTTAACCGTATTAAAAATACCCTTCAGGGGATACAATTCTTTTTCGGACTAATATTGCAGTTGTTAGGCTTACAGAAGAGTTTGGTTGGAGAAAACGCCTCAGAAATATATAATAAAACTTGCGGCAATTTCCATTTTATCAGTGATAAGTACACCGTTGCCCAGACTGTGGTCTTCAGGTTTCCGTTTTTTTTTTCACAAATGTTTCCTGAAATTCCGTGGAGCGATATGAACGAAGTCTGGGGGAATTTGCTCAATGTAATGAGGTTTTGAATCACCAATAGGCTGGCGCGTGCCTCTTGTGCACCTTGTATGGTGCTTCTAAGTGAACGTGTTTACTTTAATCTCTAAAACCCCACGTGTTTTTCGCACGTTTGTTTCACTTTGTTGGGAATAATATTTTCTAAGCCTATAACCGAAATCTGTCTCAGATTGGGGCCGTACCATATTGAAAATTCCTCAGGCACATCAAGATAATTAGGTACCCTTTAATCCCAGGAACGCGAATAACTTTTATACAAGGCCGGTTCCGTAGGCCGAATTTTCCTGGCCATATTAATATTGCATGAAAGATATCCACCGAGGCAGAAAAAGCCTCAATACAGTTTCTAGGAAGTACATTATATCAATAATAAAAGCATGTGTGCTCTGGACGTGCGCAGGTTTGTTTTGCAACCACTCGTTGAAGGCTGCGTTGCAACAAATTGACGAATATATAATCAAGAACAGAAATATTACAAGAGTGGTTTCAATCTATTCTAGCCAGGTTGAAATAACTAGCAAGAATCATTCGTTCATCTGTAATGGGATCAGCCAAGTCAGAAAGAAACATATGTGATGAATCTGGCGGTCGCCAGACCGCAAACAACAGTAAAAGACCTACAGCAGCAGCATAACGGTAAAACGATGCTCTCGTGATTATCAAGTTGCGGTCAGAGAGCAACACCACCACTACTGATTGCCTGTCAAAGCGGAACACACTATAAAAAGGAAGAAAATAACTGCATCAGCTAATCATCTTGTAACTATCTCTTAGTGATTACTACAACACGCAGGTTGTGAGACAGAATAAGTGTTTCTAATTGCTCTCTCCTTTTTACTATACTCCGGGCGTCAAGATTCAGAAGGCGGAGTTCCTTGTAAATGGAAGGCCGAACTCACTCACTACCTAAACTAGAATAATGATTTGGTAGCGGGACACAAGCACACGTGGAACGATCCTAAGCTTAAACTGCTCCATCAGTTTTTAATTTACCATTTATCAGGGCTGCAATCTTTCCATCTTTCTTATCATGTTTAACACTAACCAAAAAAAGCTTTCATTTCTTGTGTGTCTAGCGCACATAGCCGTTTTGAACCGATATGTTTTCGCGTTTAAACCTGTAAGCAGTGTTTATAATTTCCTGTTTTTCTTTGTAATCCTCAAAATAATATGATCGGTCTTTTCTTTGTCCTGGTTTTCCATTTCGATGAATTCTCCAATTGACTTGCAAGTGATGCGACGCTTTTCGGTAAATGTGGCAATAGCCTATCCTTTAAATCAGAAAACGTCTCATTAAGCTTGCCGGATATCCCAAACACCATCAATTTCGAATGCCTACTTCTGCCTTTTCAGCGACTTGGGCCTGCAGTATATACATTGTTTTTGTTTTTGATGCTCTCATTGGTGTGACGCGGTTTTCTAATTCAACAAATTTTGAGCTCACGTCAGTCCATATTGTCCGTAAAGCTGCAACCTCATTTGTTATTTTAGTCTGCCAACCAAAAATTCCTTCACTAGACCGTTAGTACGGACTACCTTCGGAGTCGGGTAAGAATTCGGCTCTACAGCTCCGCAGAAGAGGAACGTGCACAGGCTGAACACTTGACAAGCAATACAAATGCACCAAGGTGGGCATGGCACAACCATGCGAAAGCGGAAGTCACTCCTAATTGTGCCGTAATAATTACTGACCTTCATGAAGCAGAGGAAGCGCATGTTATGTCACAATCTTACGCTCACTGAATGTGAAGGCTTCCAGGCGGGGAGGTCGCTGACGTCTGGCTCTTGATATATGGTGCTTAACTGATGGTGAAGTTTGAGGAAAACAACATTAAAGGACTGCTCATACGGGAGAAGCCGCCAGGCATGTGTCGAAGGATAAGCCGTTTTCATGCTGTGTCATTCCTGGGAGGTTAACCAGGAAAATCGGGATTAAAGCTAGCAAGAGCATGTCCTGCCACATGACTACGCTTGTGCCACCGTGTCCATTGAACGTAACTGTTTGTAGATGTTCTTTTATGGGAGAGATCGGTAACGGCATGCTCCTAATAGATGGCACTGAACTGGTGGTGTCATTGTGTCCCGAATAAAAAAGCAAGAATGCATTGCTGATACGGGATAAACCGCCAAGCGTGCGTTGAAGGATAATCCGTCTTGATTCGGTGCCGTTCCGACGAGGTTAACGAGTTAAAACCTGGATTTAGACGAGGAAGTGCTTCTTATGCCACATACCCATGCTTGGCCCACCGCACACGAAGGCTTGTAGATGTTTCGTATATGGGAGATTGATGACGCCTCGCCGATGATAGACAGTTTTGATATGATGGTATCATGGTCCTTTGACAAAAGCCTGCAAAGCGTTATTAATACGGGACAAACTGTCAAGCATCTCTCGAAAGGCGATTGATCTTCATGAGGTGCTGTTTAGGGGACGTTAAAGAGAAAAATCTGCATAAAGTGGAGGAAGCATATGTTTGGCCGATTGCCCGCCGTGCACACAGACTAAAGGCGGAACCAACCAAAACAGAATAAATGTTTTGTCCTCCAACGTCCTGCTTAAACGACACTCGCTTTAGAACGCTAGAGTTGCGGTAAAATTTCACCGCAAGAAGAACGGAGCATATGCGGTGGCTGTGGGAGTCCATTTGAGGAGATTTTCACTCTCAAAATAACCGGAGTAGTTATGCCATGTAGGATGCATATAGCGTAGATTTTCACTCCCAAATACGCGGACCACCTACGGCTGGTATAGGGAGCCGATTCTCAGTAGAAAAAACACGTTCAATTTCTTTTAATATGACACGTTTTTACCGCAGCCTTTACCAATGCTAATTAGGTACGATTCAATTTCGCAATGGCGGGGCGCGCACTTCTGCCACGACTAACGGTGTTTTTTTTTTCTGCCGAATAAAAGAATAGCTATGCATTGTAGTGGATTCGTGCATGTGCACGATGCCACAATCTCGTCCCATCAACATTCTTAAATATGTAAAGGCAGCGGTCCAATTGGATTGATATTTGGCATTCGCATCCTGTTCGTGAAATGTGGGTGGAACTGTGCCATTTGGTGGCACAGTGTAAGCACGAAAGGATCTAGAAGCTGGGGAATACCCACTTGGTATATTCTAGATATATTATTCAAAATGGCGCTTTAAAGAGCATAGCGAAAACGTAAAAAGAAAAGCGCATCAGATTGCTGCCCTTACATCATTCTGAATGCTGGCTTTGCCATACATACACCCGAGGTCGCAGCCACACGCAGGGTATCACCGTATCCAGCGTAAATAAAACGATGTCCGTGCCGGTAGTTTAAGCTAAGTAATAACGAAATTGATTCGAACCTAACAGCAGTGGTAATGGCTGCCGTCGAAACCTCCCATATTAACCCTACGACCTGGCTCTACCGTACTTAAAAATTATGCAAACCGTACCAGAAACACAGGAAGTAACTTATAGAAACAACGTAAAAAGCACTTTTATTTAAACATGCCTGGATAACAATATGTAGAACAGAAGCTGCCACACTGATTAATTACAGGTCAGGGCTCAGCATGAGGTTTCTGGGCCTAGAAAACACTTTTTCCTTCCATTCCAAGCAGCATTCATAACATAAGAACAAAATAATGAGAACACAGAAAGTGAGGAAAACTATACCTAAAGCACACTGAAATATAAAAATTTGCGGATAAACGTTTAGGCACCACGCCTCAGCATTCGAAACCTTTTCATGCATTTGTCACAGAAAATATATACGGTTTTAAGTCCATGCGCAAAAGCACTGGTTAGAGGTAACAAACATATGGAGTGCTTTTTAATTTTCATCCGGTAAGGCGTACAACTGTTTCAAAGCTACAACGTGTCCCACAATGTTATGCACGAGGCTGTCGACTTGCCTTTCAAACCAAATAAACAATGCCTAACGCCTAAACACAATTAGTCAACACGGAAAAAGGACGAGTGCGGAGAAGGGGCAGGGCCGTAAAAAGGCATATTTGTTACATAAAACACCAAGACATTGATCATTTTCATTCATAAAATTTAAACGTGATTCACAAAAACGATTTGCTACGGTAAGCAGTCAACTCCAAACAACAGTGAATAAAAAGAAAATTGAATTTATGACCGCAGTGTGCATGACAGTTTTTGCTTGAAAGAAACACTATTCGGAATTGTATGGCGCGCAAAAAGCATTCCTGGTAACGTACACAGAAGACACATTTTTCCCGGGAACCGCAGCTTTTAAAGTGATCAGTTCAAATTAATAAGTTCTAGCAAGTGCATGCAACCAGTTATGCGATCATGCAAGAAGGTTGCGAACGGCTGCAGATGTTACATATATGTACTGAAACAAAAATTCTAATTACTCCTGAGATTGCCTAATTGATTACAAAAGCCGAAAAGCTCTCTCTACTGGCAACAACAAACATCAGTCAAACATATCAGAAGACTAGCACAGAACTCGCGAGAAATGTAACGCAGGTGCTTCCTAGACAATATATTAATGATCTGTTGTTCGAGCGTAGGCGCATATTCATGCAAATGATAAAAGCAACGAGTCCAGAAAACAGTATACTTGCTTTATTCTGCCACTTTGTTCTGCAGCACCTTCAAGTGTCCTTGACTGCCGGCTCGACGCGATTAAGACGAAAACGGAAACATACGATGGCATTTTTCTCTCAAAAACATACAAGCAAAAACACTTACAATGTCGTTTTCCGCACAGACAGACACAAGACTGGAATTCAAGCATATCCTTCTGGGCTGGCATATCAAAGCAGAAATATTCCTCAGGTCAGGGGTGCAACAAAGCACGCATAAGAGCTTCCATCGATGAGCACACAACGAAGTCGAGTGAAGGCGAAGCTAAAGCCAACACACCGTTCATGGCGTCCACTCAAATGAATAACTTGCGCAGCCCGCTGTTCATTCTCAGTCGCACTTGGAAACCGTTCGAGGCTTACGCGAAGGTGCCGCTGCTCATGTATCTATTTCAACAGTGGCTGCAGGGAATTCGTACGGTTAGCCAAGCAAGCCATGGAGGCGCAGTTTGAGGATGTTAAGGCTACCACTAAACGCAGCGTCCGTTTCACTCGGTTCAACACGATCCGTAGCTTCACACGCGCAGGCGTCTTTGCAGTCTCAGTCGCACGTCGAACTAGTCGGATGAAAGCGTGAAGACGCCGCTCGCGATAACTGTTTCAACAGAGACCGCAGTCAAACCATGCAGCCGCCCGGGCTCAATTCAAAGGCGCAGTTCGAGATTTTAGCTTATCTCTAAGTTTGTTTCAGCGACGACCTCGTTCGGCGCAACACGGTGCTTGCACCGTCTGCTGTTGAATGCATCTCTCACGAGAACAAACCTAGTCGCTTCGAAAGCGAAACTGATGAAATAAACACTCACAGAAGCGAATTTTCCACTGGCATATAATTAGGGAAAATAGCGTCACTTCGGCCTTTCTCGATCTCAAATGCCGTACGTTCGTTTTTATACACCGTTAGAACCGCGGATTTATAGCTCCTTTAAACCTCAGCCAGAGCTCTGTGGAAGACCAGACAAAGTAGCTTCGGAGTTCACATGGTTCTGTGCTCCGCTTTAAACGGAGTCTGTTCCCATGGCATGGACTTAAAAAACTGGATGGCTGCCGTTAGTGCTCCCATCGCGAGTAAATCATCTTAGTGTGCACTCAAAGCAGAAGGAGCTAAGCTAACTCATCATGCGACGTTATATGCTAAACCGACGGGCCAAACATTATTTCTGACTTTCCACACCTGCGGAATGTAATCAAATACAAAGATAAGTAGCTTTAAAACAGGGGATGTCAAGTATTCCGCCATCTCTTAGTGTAAACTCAGCTGTAGTTTACAGGGCTTTCGCCTGTAAATTAGCACCTGACAAAGTAGCGCTTGTGAGCCAGATAGTATTGTTTACTTCTCCACTGGTCAGGAGAAATTAAGTTTTAAGCATTGCTTGAACCGAGGAATAAAAATGTGCATGCGTGGCGTAGGGGCAAGGTGTCAACTCAGGATTCAAGGACCCTGTAAGGCAGGATTTCTACCTCACCCTCTGATGTCACCTGTGAAGCCCGAGTTGGCAGCTTCTTTCAATTTCCCCGTGACACGTGATAACATGAAGTCACAGAAACCACCCACCGATCATTGCGCCTTTATGTCTCCGGTAGACTACCAGCCAGAGAAGCTATCAAAGTGGACCCCTCAAGGCTGTTTTTTTTTCTGACGTTTATTTCGATTGTCAAGATGGAGTATTCAAACATATATCCTATTTCTTCTGATTTGTCGTGTCGCACAAAGACATTACAGTTTAAGAGGGTGGATTATCCACTACATAGCTGCAGCCGTCAGAGTATGATATTGCCGCATTCCTAATCACTCTTGTGGCGCCGTCATGCGGCCAGACTGGATTAACGACATTTTAGCTGCCCTTAGCCACACTAGTGACCCCGGCTTTCTTCGTCTTCTTCCCTCGAGCTCCCTCCAGCCTTACCGCGTTTCAGTGCCACGTCACTGTGAATAACCCGCCTTCTAACCTTCTGGTTGTTTGGCGGTAACAATATTGGGAAACACCTCTTTTTTTTCTAGTAATCTAGGAAATTTTCATCCCTCATTAATCTTTATGTCGAGCATCCTAAATCAACCTGTGAAAGCAATGGGCGCGGCTCTTTCGCGTTTAATAAATTAACCTTGGTGCGGGATGCTTTCCAAAGCGCATTCCATCAGCCCTCATCGTAGTATCTGTACACAATTGAGTAATAAAACCAGGCACACTGCCGCAAACGCACAATTCTCACAAATAAATAACAATTCTGTATTTACAAATGCTGCCAATACTTAGCATCTAACGCTGGTTATCCATTCAGCACGGAGTTTCATGCTTTCCTTCGCTGCCTAATAGGGTTGTAATAGCGCACCTAGATCCGTGTGGCTCTTGCGTTTTGCACACATGGCAGTAATTAAACTCTCAAATTTAAGTCCAACTCCGCTTTTACTTCACTTGATGTTATTATGAGTACATGTCTAGTCATATTTAATTTGCTAGTTATCTAGCAGCCCACAAACTCTAAGCGAACAACCAAGACTTGTTTCTGAGCTATTTGGTTCATGACTCAAGGTAAAAAAGCCAATAAAAAGTGACCGCACAGTGGGGATGAATTCAGCTGCATGTACGTGAATTCTTCCACATAGTATATTGTCTATTTTTGTGGAATTTTTTACCGTGAATAACAACCAAGGCCCAAACTAGCAAATTGAAGCTATTAAGGCATAAATATCTCTAAACTACGCTCCTCAAATACAAAATTCTGCTGGGCGTAATAGAAGTAAACATCAGATACAAAAGAAAGACTGTATCCAAATAGGATCACTGTACATAGTGTACTGGATATTCACTGCTACAGCTCTCGCTCTATATACATCGACTGTGTCCTCACACAAGGTCCCAATCGCTAACGATTATTCCGTTACCTAAAAGTCAGCATTTCATTTTTTTCGTGGTGTGGAGAAGCAGGCCAGATATATGTATTCGTTAAAATAATCCACCCTTCTCCAAATTGAGCATTTTATTTTCTTCTCATTGTATTTTGCGTGTCCTGATGAGGTTCATGAATATTTACAAATGTGTTCAAGTAGTAATGCATTTTAAACATTTACGACAGATACCTACGAAACTAAAATGCATATTACACTTGCTTTACATTACTGTTGTACTGATTCAATTTTAGGGTCGAGAAAAAGTCCCAAGTGGCCGGGTGAGCATTCCACATTTCCCTTTCACAAACCATTACAGCAAATAACATACATTTCCAGTAAAACCTTCACCATCTGGTTAGTGTTTTAAACTGAGATGATGCGAATGACAATTCTAGATTGAATGTGTCAATTTCAAAAGCTCTTCTCTTTAACACCACTAAATTTTCCTCAGTCTTTGAAACATGAATATTCAGAAATCTCGAACTGTGTATTGTAAAATTTTCTATCCTTTCAGAGACTGATCCTAAACATTGAGCTTGTTTATATTGCGTAATCAGCGACCAATTCTCAAAAGAGAGCATGCAGCAATAAAAAAAGCGAGGAAACGCTAGAATTATTCCACAGTTCTCTATTTTGTTTGTGCTAAACTACTGTTTCTTGCCTTAATTAATGCTTCAGGGTCGTCTGACACCACGCATCAGGCCTGCGGTAAGCTCCCTCACACAGACACACCTCACATTATTCTCTTCACACCAATATACCACTTTCCTACGAAAATATCATGTAAGCAGAAAGACTGATTTACTTGCCTCATGTCGAGGACGGGTGGACTTCGTGGTCTTAATCGTTACGTACAACAACCAAACTGGCGTAGATTTTCGGAAATGCCTACAAGAACTCTGAATAATTGAACAGCAATTCAGCTACCTATTACAAAACAGGTGCTGCATAAAGGCAGATCTTCAAATAAACGAGTTATAATATTTAGGCACGTAAAGGCATGTAGTTTCCCATTATATTTAAGCCGATGAAAGAAAGCAACACTACACGTTTCTTGTAAGACACGAACAATGCCCAAGTAGGTGACTAGAAAGTTTTTGTATCTAATATGCCTAATATAATATTTTTATTGAAGGCATTATATGACAACTAAGTAATAGTCTATTACCTCTACTCAAGAAAATCATTTCGACAGTATCTCGATTCTGCTCTCAGATTATTTCCCGGGAAAGTTCGTGGTTACTGGTAGGATAATACAGCTCTATATTCACATTATAAGACATTTGCGCGCAACGATATAGTAACATACACACAGAAGCTGAAAAAATGACGTACACAGGACAAGCGCGCAAGTTGGTCGGCTTTTCTGCTTGCTTCTGTGTATATTTATAGCGTGGTGCGTAAAATTCTTGAAATGTTCAAGCAACTATCCCCATTGCTTCTTTGCTTGTTTATATTCACAATTTCTTTTAAACATATGGATAGCAACCTGGTAGACAAATCTGCTCCTAAATAGAAACTGTGAGATTGACTTCACCATGCAGGAATACGTCTACTTCTTAGGTCATCATCGCAATTTATTGGCGCACAGTAGATTACATTCAATTATTCAAATATCCATGCAATCGACCAGCCGCCTAATATTATCACGTTATTGAACGTTCAGAAGAAGCGTTGTGCGAAAAGGAATATAAATATTAGAGAATTATTTAGCGCAGCGTTTTAATGAAAAAATGCATCAGATTCAAGATATCGATCAATTTCTGTAGCATGAGGAGTTGTCTAAAGACATCGTCACCGGCACTATTCATTAAATTGCCGCAGGTATGATGTGCCCAAATTTTGGGAGGCGCAATACCTATATGCATCGCGGAGAAAACAGATACAAATGAGCGCCAGCAATAAATGCAAAGATTGAACACATATTCCGCCAATAATGAAGCTGAGCACAAGTTTCAGCTACTTCGTTAGGTATCTATGATGAAATTCGCCAATAACTACAGTTTCGAAGCACTTTCCACACAGATGCCTTCATTACATAAACATCTGTAGACAACATGAATCTGTCGCACGTATCCACGCATGTAACTTTCAATCTCTCTCCATAGACTTTATTGTTCCCTACCAAGCTAAGGATAAAATTGAACTGGTTTATTGGCGCTGCGGTCTTACTTGAATATAGAACACCGAACTTGTTACTTCCTCTAAGACCCCGGTTCCGTGCAGAAATCCTTCACCCCAGCAATAATTATGCCAACAAAATGGGCCCTTGTGTGCACCCAGCAAGATAAACCTCCCGAAAAATAAATTTCATAGAGCCCGGAAGTGGTATTTGGTATTGCCTTTTAAAATGCGCGTTCTTTGTTTTAGCGCGGTCAAGTTTTGCTCAGACAACACCTTCTCTACACATATTTTTGGTTAGGCAGGGGAAACTGCATAAATTCTGAATTTCACTCACCCAATCCTGTGCTAGAGAATGAGCGTATTGTCAAACCAGCGTTTAAATCAAAATGAAGCAAACACTTCCTCCTTTTCGAAGTAGGAATATTCTGCCAGCGAGGTAGATTACAAGGCTTGCAAAATCAAAATCTAGGAGAGTTTCACTGTACACTTACGGCCGCTACATATCCGGATATGATCAACGGATTGTTTAATTACCTGACATAACTTAGGGCCCCCTTTGTGTCTCCTGTAAGACGAACTTGCTGAAGAAAAGTTTAAGAATTCACTCCTCAAATAATTCGCATACCGAACATTAAATTTTTAGCAAACAGATAACGTAAACTTTATAACCCTAAGTACCAGAGATATGTGCGAACTTACTGTTGGAATCAACATTTTAATTTTTAGCACTTAGATTACGTGAAATATAAAACCTTGAATGCAAGACATATCTGTGAACTCTACATGGAAACCAACAAATAATTTGCGAGACTGTAAAAAATTAATAGTTCCGTGGTTAAACCAACAATCATTCCACACTTTCAGAAGAGATGTAGGTGTTAAGTTTGGGAGCAATTACGCATTACATTGCACATTTAAATGCCAATAGCATTCCTATATTTACTTAACCCTCATGCTTAGCTTGGCTAGTAGCTTTTGCCTAAAACTTCCAATACAAAAGAATCAAAAGAACTCATTGAAGAAGTCATGGTCTTGTGATATCACAAATGAAGTAAAGACATCGTATAGCTCTTTATGTTTGCATTTTTAGACGCTGCTCCCTAGTGGCACCGTTACAGAATCGAAAAAACCTGAAGCACCGGTAAGCAAAAAAACTTATACATTACAGAAAAGTCCATCATTCTTGGAACTGTATCTCTCACCTGATAATTTTGTTTGCGTAATATGGCACTAAACATGCATAATATATACGCTGACCTAACAGAAGAAGAGCAAGAACACCTGTACTACAGATACACATGTGGATGAGACAGTATAATTGGGACAAACATCTTTTAACGAAGACCTTTTTGTCGTATTTTTTATATAAATAATGCTTATTCATAGTGAATATTTAAATCCATGCGACAATTTTTCAAACACTTACTGCATTCTCCTAAGAACGTGATCTGCCAAAAAAACATGAAAGCCCTACTGACCCACATATGAATTCATCTTGAAACTCTAAAAAAATTGTCAGCAGCAAATATAAATAATTCTCCACATTGCCAAATATTTATTGGAAGCCTTAATGAAGGTCCCGAAGAAATTGCACACACAGAAAGGTCATAGCGCAGTAACTACAAGATGCAAAAGGGACAGAAGTAGCGTTAATATACACAACAAATTATAGTCGTTCCACACCATGTATATGCTGTTACGTCGCTACGCCTTTAGTTCGAGTTCAGGTGACATACATCTGCCCGCCTCCAAACCACTCGTAAGCGACAGTCTGCACATATGCCTGATTTTCATATATTACTGGCGAAACCTTTACAGTACCCAGGCTTCTCACCAGATGCAGGGAAGACCTCGATGATGAAGATAGTGATTGCATCCCCTAAACTTCTATGCATTGCAAGCAGCTTCATTTTGTTTTCGCTGCGCGTATTCTCAGCTAACTCCTAAATAAAATGATTATTTTGCCCTCCGTGCTCCACATTATCATGGGCAATGTCATAGAGGACGGTTGCTCAAGAGGGAATTAACACTGATTTCTAATATATTTACACGTATAACTCCTCACTTTTTCGGCCTGGGAGTGGCTCGTGAAGGGACAGAACAATTGAAGTGGAACACTTCTGTTGCTTTTATTGCGCTTGATAGGTGGTGCGAATTGGGGAATCGAAATTTCAAACTGGACCAAGCGAGTGTGGGGGTCAATATAGGTAATTCCGAACAGGTCAGCCAATGGGGCAGTCGGGGTGGCGGATGCAAGAAAGGATAGCATAGAGAAATGCTCATTCAGTTTAAGAAGCGAGAGCAAAGTTACGATGCATTTATCAGGAGAGTGTCATCAGAAATATACGCTATGGGGCTACAGCATCGCGAGCTAGAGATGGAAGAAGCGACTTCCTTCAAACATGGTCTGATAACATTTTACGGTCGTATGAAGAGACGCTGGCACCGATGTCTCTAACTGTAGCAGCCGGATACCGCGGTAATGAATGCGAAGATGAGAAGTTAGGTTAGAATGGGAACCGTCAAAGGTGCGTTTTCCGGCACATACTTTAAGAAAGACATGCAAAGCTTTGGCACAGTCGCTTAGCTCACCCAAGCGGAATATTGTGAGTGTCGAGTCTAAAGGAAACTAGATGTTCAAATAGCAACGAACATACAATGGTTAGGCACATGCCTGCAGGGGAGGATCTGGATGTAGAGCAGTAGAATAACAACGGATGTGAACGGATTGCTGTGCTGTGGGAAACCGAGATCATCAGAAACTAGAGACAAACGGTACATATGGTGGAAATAGGCTTTGATGGTGACCGTTTTAGTATACATCGTGAGTAATGACGTCAGTGAAAGTTCTGAGCACTGACCCAGTTGTGCCCGGTATGAGACCAGCAAGAATATCAGTCGTGAATGATTCGAGATTATGAATGAGCTGAGCGTGTATGAAATGGCCGCCGATGTCATAGATGACGCCAAAACAGTGAGAGAATTGCGGGAAAACGGCTTGACAATGTTCGCCTTACCGTGGAGGTGTTGGCAAGTGAAAAGACAGTATGTGGGCGGTGAGATGAAGCTGAGTTTTCAGCAATAAATGTCTTGAGCTGGCCTGACCTGAAGTACGATCACAAAATAGGTCTTCGATGAGAGTTGGGTGGTAGAGGTTGTGGCATGAACCAAGTCATAAAGTAGCATAGCAAGTTTGAAGTGAGGGTATCTTGAGGAAGCAGCATGTCAACGGTAATATGATCCGAAGCCCAGGGGTAGAGGCAGCAGTGGAGGCAGGTTGACGTTTCACAGAATTCATGAGCGCGCAATGGACCGGGACGCAAGAAAATAAACGCGAGGCACGAGCACTGATTCAATACCGTTTATTTGGAGCCGGGACCAGAAATGTGTAAGATTATCATTGAAATATCGAGCACCTGCGACTAGAGGAACATTCAGAAGTTGGCGGAGGTATCAAAGCTGCTTAAGATTAAGAGCGATACCGGCATTACGGGCTTGATAGGCAAGGACTACCTAAATGGTCTGTCATTCCGACTTTAATAATTTCACGCGTCAGGCTGCATCTCATAATTTAAATTCTCAGGCAGTCTTCGTAGACAACGTGACGCGTGTAAACTCTTTGTGATAATTTCAGCTTCATCAACTCTGCAATCATCTGACTGATATTTTTTGCAGTGAGGCCCAGAAACAGATTTCGCCCTTCACAAACGTTATTACAGCGTTCCCAAAGGCAGTCGTTAAGACTTTTGTTGCCCTTTAGGCGAACGCAGATTATTTTCAGGTGGCAATGAAATGCAGTAGAAATAGTAGTTTGCATGCATAGGTGTCTTAACGACACAACTTGAAAAAACAAATCAGCTTGAGAGCACACTGCATAGAACGCGCAAAATGTTTCTCACACTTACACTCTCAAAAGGGGGGGGGGGGGGCAACTGGAACCCCAGGTCTAAATGAAGCGTCGGTAAGCAGGAGTATTCAGGCAATTCTTAAATAGTGCGCCTTGCTGTACACAACCAACACCAGGTTATTGGTACATACATACATTGGTACATTGGTACATTGTGCGCTGTAATATTTTTCAAAGCCTACTTTCAATGTACGTTTCTAAAATACAAATTACAGACATCTTAATGTGTTATAGATACGAAAACAGCATACTTTTATTCAACATCAATCAGCCTGTTTTTTGATGCAGGAAAGCCCCTTGATGAATTCATCTCTCTTTTACACGTGGCGAGTAATTTCGCTACCAAAACTTTACTTCCCTCTGTATCCTCCGTTCAACGTTTCGCAATGTAACTCCACACGAATCTTCTGCTTTGAGGCAACCTTACAAAGTCACACAAAGTACTATTTTCCTTCTTACGTTCTTAATGGAGGCCAACTGACAACCCTGGTGTTAATAAGGCCACGGTAAGCAAGAGCAGCCACACAGTTTCTCGCAAACATACATTTTGTTCAGTGCACAAGCATGTGAATGTTGAAGAGGATACATTTTAAATTATTTTAATGATTGGTGTCACACCTTGCTATTAAATACATAATACTGACATCCTTTAGCACCCTAAAATGAAGCGCAGCTTCAATATTTCTGAGACAATCCTGCCATTTTTTTAAATCAACAAGCAGCACTTGTAATATTCATCATTTTCTTTGCACGAGACGGTGCTTTTATAAGATATTCTTTGGTATCACAGTGCTGTGCGATCTTCGTCCTTTTCCGACGTCATTGAAACTAACACTTTAGCTTGTGGGCGCACTGCCCAATACAAACCAAGTGGCATTCTCTGTTTACACATCTCACCGTACACCGACAGACAACACAGGTGCTAATAAAGCTCCGGTGAGCAGGAGAATTGACAATAATTTTATCAAGCACCTGCAGTCACACCGCACTTGTTGCATGTGCTTGCAAACTTTCAGCACATTTAGTATTTCCACTAGGTCACGTTCAGTAGAACATACTAAGTTCTGACATTTTATAGTAAAATTAACTACAAAACAGCGTGACTGTATATATGACAACAATCGCTATTTCAAAAGGACGAACATTCCGCACGGTTTATTCATCCCTTCTTCCCACCGAATGGCTGCACTCCTTCGATTAAGGTGTACTTCGCAATATTTCGCGGTTCACATTACCTAAGATAACAGATAAGCACCAGGAAACAAATCCTACCAAGAAATTGTGCATTTAGCCTAATCGACTTTGTGGGCGCGCGGGCCGCAACGCACCTTTTATAGAGCCTAAATTAGCCAAGGAACTAACCTAATCGTTTGAACACATACATTGCTTTTTTCCAAGATGCACGTAATGCGTCCTCTTATCGATCTTATTTTTGCATGAGATAAATGAATATGTGCAACCTGTTTCTACCTACTTTTTTGCTTTTCTGAGGCTATTCAACATAATCACTACAGTTTTAGGGCATTGTTGGCAAAATTTCCGACTTGCTGTTAGCCACTCGCATCAATAGTTGATTTCAACTGACAAGAAATGGAAATGAAGCCCTTTTAAATACAACAGTCACAGCCTTCTTTACAAAAAAATTTCGTTTATAATTTTCAGAGTAAGCAAGTAGTGAACAAAAACGATGTTTTGATATGAGTAGAATGTGGATATGTATCCGGCTTAAATGCCGTCTACAGTATCGCTTTCAGTATTTTCCGGTGGAAAGATGTATGTTATCGTTATCGTTACTGATACTTTGCTTTACACGAAATTGGTGCACTGCTATCAGAAATCCCATTTCAAAGCCTTATGCTATTCGCGGCGTTTTCCTACCTCTATCAGCGATAACACGGCTGGTTAAGAGCATACTTCACACAACACAGAAAATGCCTTTACTTTTTTACACTCTAAGGGGAGGCCGACTGTCAAACCAGGTGCCAATGGAACTCCGGTAAGCGAGAGCATTCATAACATTTTACACATACACCTTTTTCTGCAGCAAAGAAAACACCTTACTGTCAAACATGCAAATCATTTTTTTGAACAATGCTAAATATATAGATCGAAAATCCTTAATAATGATATGCGTTTGCATGATAGCCTACTTGTCAGCATTAATTTATTGCACTGCTTTAAGTATTATCTAAATGATGGTAAGAGATCGGTTTATTCATCCAATTCATTGCTTGAGATTCCTTCTTTTACAGAAGAAGCTTACACTTCGACTTTTTTTTCTTCCTTCAGAGTTTCTGAACGTCCGTTAAAATCAGTCTTCAGCTTGAAAGCTTAATCTTATAACACACAAAAAACGTTAACCCTTTTGCATTCTCAGGTGACACCAACTGACAACCCATCTGTTAACGAGGCCCCGGTAAGCAAGAGCGATAAGACAATTTTTCGGAAACATACATATTAGTGCAACACAGACTGGACATACTAGTGAATATACAATACACTGCAACATTTTAAAAAATTCAGTGCTGTAAATTTGCAAAAACATCAGAAATTACTTTTCTTTAGAATCTTAAGTTAGAAATACATTGAAGTATGATGGACAGTTGGGTGAGTTAGATTAGAAAGCAGTAATAATTCATTAGACAATACTAAGCTATTTTCTAATAAATGAAGTACTGTCCTTGTATTCATTACAATATTTGCACAGGACGTACGCTTTCATGGCAGAAACGTCTGCTTCGGTATTGTTTCATGCCTTCGCCGGCCGTTTTCTACGATCACACAACATAAATCATCAGTCTGTAACCACACTTCCCCACAAACATAATTTGCTTTTACCCTCTTACACTCTCAGGCGAGACCAACTCACAAACCTGGTGTTAATAAAGTTCCGGTAAACAAAAACACTGACACTATGTTTGCATGCTAACTGAGGTAAGGAGCCTTCGAAATGTTTTCCCTTAGTTGTAGGGAACCTATAGCGTAAACTGTTAACCATCGCACATTAAATGAACGCTCTCATGTTTAGTTATTTTATTCCGATAAGCTATCTGTTTAATTACACTCGGAGCATTGTAAGTTATGTAACAATCCTTAAATTTGAAAATAACCTGAATTTTTTTCAATCATTTTCGAAATTCACAAGAGGCTATCGCATTTCTCACCATGTAAATCGCACAAGACAGGTGCATTCAAAATATAAACTTTACTTTTTTAAGTTTTGGAGGATATTTGGCGTATATTACGACGTCTATCAAAGTAAACTTTCAGGGATTAGAGCACACTTGATACGACACAGAAAGTACATATGCCCGGTTTGGCTCTCGGGGAAGGCCGACTAACAACCCTGGTATTAATGAAGCCACGGTAGGTAAGAGGAGTGACACTATTTTCGAAACAATGCAATATTGCACAGCACGAACAAGAAATGCTGGTAAACATTAACAACATTCTGATATATTTAAAGACCCCTTTCATGTCAACATAACGATAGAGCGTATTGGTTTAATTTAGAACATGAAACTTCTAACCGTATGAATGTACAGTCGCGAGCTAAATGGTATTCAACACGTAGCTACTGGCGGAACTCGGAAAACTGCGTCGAAATGCCGTCTAGAGGCAGTAACCAGGAGCGCGACAGTGACGCATCCATGTTGACAAAATGGGGCACCGCCATTATTGTCTCGATCCCAGCTAGCCGTTGCTTGATGGTATTGCAATGCAGTATTCACGAGCACCGTCGTTTGCCGCGTGTTGTATAACAATTTTTCTCACAATTGTACATCACTGCCTTCAGCTATTTCCTGAACTGACTAAAGGCAGTCAAAATATTCATGGGGATCGTTAAGTTGATTTGATATATTCATACATGGAACATCTACATGTATCGATCATGTTCTCTGTGCCCAAAAATGCATTATCGTTATTGATACTTTGCTTTACACAAAATCGGTGCACTGCTATCAGAAATCCCATTTCAAAGCTTTATGCTATGCGTGGCGTTTTTGCCTCTATGAGCGATAACACGGCTGCTTAAGAGCATACTTCACAAAACACAAAAAATGCCTTTACTTTTTTACACTCTAAGGGGAGGCCGACTGTCAAACCAGGTGTCAATGGAACCCCGGTAAGCGAGAGCATTCACAACCTTTTTACACATACGCCTTGTTCCGCAGTACCGAAAACACCTTACTGTTAATCCTGCAAATCATTTTTTTAATAATTGCGAAATGTATCGATCTAAAATCCTTAATAATGATATGCGTTCGCATGATAGCCTACTAGTCAGCATTAATTTAGTGCACAGCTTTAAGTATCATCTAAATGTTGGTAAGGGATCGGTTTATTCATCCGAATCTTTGCTTGAGATGACTTTTTTTTACAGAAAAAGCTTACACTTTGACTTTGTTTTTTCTACCTTCAGAGTTTCTGAACGTTAGTTAAAATCAGTCTTCACCTTGGAAGCTTGATCTCATAACACACGAAACGCGTTAACCCTTTTGCATTCTCAGGTGACACAGACTGACAACCCATCTGTTAACGAGGCCCCGGTAAGCGAGAGCGATCACACAATTTTTCGAAAACATACATATTAGTGAAACACAGACAGGACAACACTGATGATTATACAATACACATTAAAGTTTTAAAAATTTCTGTGCTGTAAACTGGCAAAAACATCGATAATTATTTTTCTTGAGAATCTTAGATTAGAAAGCTGTATAATTCATTAGACTATACTAAGCTATTTTTTAATCAATAAAACCCTGTCCCTGTATTCATGGCAATATTTGCACGGGACGTATGCTTTCTTGGCAGAAACTTCTACTTCGCTATTGTTTCATGCCTTCTTTTCTACAAACACACAACATAAATCTTTACTCTGTAACCAGACTTCCCACTTTCCACCACACACCATTTGTTTTTACCCTGTCACACTCTCAGGCGAGACCGACTGACAAACCTGGTGTTAATAAAATTCCGGTAAGCAAGAAGACTGACACTATATTTGCATGCTAACAGAGGTAAGGAGCCTTAGAAATGTTTCCCTTAGTTTAAGGGAACCTACAGCGTGAACTGTTCACCATCGCACATTAAACAACGCACTCACGTTTGGTTATCTTATAACTATAAGCTATGTCTAATTACGCTCGGAGCAATGTAAGTGGCGTAACAATAATAAAATCAAAAATATTTTTTTTTCAATCGTTTTCGAAACTCACAAGAGGCTATCGCATTTCTCATCATGTGAATCGCACGAGACAGGTGTATTCAAAAAATCAACTTTGCTTTGAAAGTTTTGTAGGATATTTGGCGTATTTTACGACGTCTATCAAAGTAAACGTTCAGCAATCAGAGCACGCTTGATACGACACAGAAACTACATATACCCGGTTTCACTCACAAGGAAGGCCGACTAACCCTGGTGTAAATAAAGCCCCGGTAAGCAACAAAAGTGACACTATTTTCGAAACAATAGCATATTGTACAGCACCAGCAAGAAATTCTGGTATACATAAACAACATTCTGATATATTTAAAGACTCCTTTCATGTCAACATACAAGATAGAGTTTATTATTTTAATTTAAAACATGAAACTGGAAACCATATGAATTTACAGTCGTGAGCAAAAGTGGCATTCAACACACAGCCATTTGCGGAACTAGGGAAAACTGCATTGAAATGACGTCTAGAGGCAGTAACACGGACAGCGATAATGACGCATCCATGTTAACAAAATGGGACACCGATATTATTGTCTTGATCCCAGCTACCCGTTGCTTGATGGTATTGGAATTCAGTTTTTACAAGCTCCGCCATCGGCCGCGTGTTGTATATAACTTTTGCTCACGAATGTACATCAGTGCCTTCAGCTATTTCCTAAATTGACTAAAAACAGTCACAATATCCATGGTGATCGTAAAGTTGATTTGATATATGCATACATGAAACATCTACATGTGTCGATCGTGTCCAAACATGCGTCATTGTTATTGATACTGTGCTTTACACGAAATCGGTGCACTGCTATCAGAAATTCCATTGCAAGGTTTTATGCTATTCGCGGCGTTTTCCTACCTCTATCAGCGATAACACAACTGGTTAAGAGCAACTACACACAGCACATAAAATGCCTTTACTTTTTTACACTCGAAGGGGAGGCCGACTGTCAAACCAGGTGCCAATAGAACCCCGGTAAGCGAGAGCATTCATAACATTTTACACATACACCTTTTTCTGCAGCACCGAAAACACCTTACTGTCAAACATGCAAATCATTTTTTTTAACATTGCTAATGTATAGATCTAAAATCCTGAATAATGCTATGTGTTCACATGACAGCCTACAGTGAGCATTAATTAATTGCACAGCTATAAGTATTATCTAAACCCAGGTAAGGGATCGATTTATTCATCTCATTCATTGCTTGAGATGGCTTTTTTTATAGAAGTTTACACTGTGACATTCTTTTTGTGCCTTCAGAGTTTCTGAACGTCAGTTAAAATCAGACTTCAGCTTGGAAGCTTGATCTCATAACACATGATACGCGTTAACCCTTTTGCATTCTCAGGTGACACCAACTGACAACCCAGCTGTTAACGAGGCCCCGGTAAGCGAGAGCGATCAGACAATTTTTAGGATACCTACATATTAGTGCAACACAGACAGGACATTACTGGTGATTATACATTACATTGTAAAATTTTAAACATTTATGTGCTGTAAATTTGCAAAACACTGATAATTACTTTTCTTTGGAATCTTAGATTAGAAAGCAGCCTTATAAGGCTATACTAAGATTTTTTCTAATAAATAAAGAGCTGTCCCTGTATTCATTACAATATTTGCACAGGACGTACGCTTTCATGGCAGAAACGTCTGCTTCGCTATTTTTTCACACCTTTGATGCTTTCTACTATCACACATCATAAATCTTCACTCTGTTATCGCACATCCCACCACACACCATCTGCTTTTACCCTCTTACACTGTCAGGCTAGACCGGCTGACAAACCTGGTTTTAATAAAGTTCCGGTAAGCAAGAACACTGTCACTATATTTGTATGCTAACTGAGGTAAAGAGCCTTCGAAATGTTTTCCCTTAGTTGTAGGCAACCTACAGCGTGTACTGTTTACCATCGCACAATAAACGACCACTCTCATGTTTAGTTATTTTTTCCGATATGCTACGTCTTCAAATACACTGGGAGCAATTTAAGTGTTGTAACAATATTATATTCGACAATAGCCTTAAGTTTTTTCAATCATTTTCAAAATTCACACGAGGCTATCACATTTCTCACTATGTAAATCGCACGGGATAGGTGCATTCAAAACGTTAACTTTACTATAGAAGTTTTGGAGGATATTTGGCGTATTTTACGATGTCTATCAAAGTAAACGTTAAGCAATTGGAACACACTTGATACGACACAGAAACTACATATGCCCGGTTTCAGTCACAAGGAAGGCCGACTAACCCTGGCGTTAATGAAGCCCCGGTAAGAAACAAAACCCATACGAAAAATACTACAGAACTTTGTCAAAAATACGACAAAATATCCTGTAGTTCTGTCGTAACCATCAGATTTTTCTGTAGTTCTGTAGTACTATTCTATAGTTCTGTAGTTTTTCTGTAGTATATTTCTGTTGTCTGTAGTTCTGTAGCACTTTTCTGTATGCAACTACAGAAATTTCTGATGTTACTACAGAATGTTCTGTTTTCCCAACAGGTTTCCCGTCAAAACCGCACAGAAATTCTATCGTAACATCAGAAAATTTTCTGCAGTTTTTACCGACTGGGAAGTGACACTATTTTCGAAACAATAGCATATTGTACAGCACCAGCAAGAAATTCTGGTATACATAAACAACATTCTGATATATTTAAAGACTCCTTTCATGTCAACATACAAGATAGAGTTTATTATTTTAATTTAAAACATGAAACTGGAAACCATATGAATTTACAGTCGTGAGCAAAAGTGGCATTCAACACACAGCCATTTGCGGAACTAGGGAAAACTGCATTGAAATGACGTCTAGAGGCAGTAACACGGACAGCGATACTGACGCATCCATGTTAACAAAATGGGACACCGATATTATTGTCTTGATCCCAGCTACCCGTTGCTTGATGGTATTGGAATTCAGTTTTTACAAGCTCCGCCATCGGCCGCGTGTTGTATATAACTTTTGCTCACGAATGTACATCAGTGCCTTCAGCTATTTCCTAAATTGACTAAAAACAGTCACAATATCCATGGTGATCGTTAAGTTGATTTGATATATGCATACATGAAACATCTACATGTGTCGATCGTGTCCAAACATGCGTCATTGTTATTGATACTGTGCTTTACACGAAATCGGTGCACTGCTATCAGAAATCCCATTGCAAGGTTTTATGCTATTCGCGGCGTTTTCCTACCTCTATCAGCGATAACACAACTGGTTAAGAGCAACTACACACAGCACATAAAATGCCTTTACTTTTTTACACTCGAAGGGGAGGCCGACTGTCAAACCAGGTGCCAATAGAACCCCGGTAAGCGAGAGCATTCATAACATTTTACACATACACCTTTTTCTGCAGCACCGAAAACACCTTACTGTCAAACATGGAAATCATTTTTTTGATCAATTCTAAATGTATAGATCTAAAATCCTGAATAAGGCTGTGTTCACATGACAGCGTACAGTGAGCATTAATTGAATTGCACAGCTATAAGTATTATCTAAATCCAGGTAAGGGATCGGTTTATTAATACGATTCATTGCTTGAGATGACTTGTTTTGTAGAAGAAGCTTACACTGTGACTTTCTTTTTGTGCCTTCAGAGTTTCTAAACGTCAGTTAAAATCAGTCTTCAGCTTGAAAGCTTGATCTCATAACACACAGAACGTGTTAACCCTTTTGCATTCTCAGGTGACACCAACTGACAACCCATCTGTTAACGAGGCCCCGGTAAACGAGAGCGATCAGACAATTTTTAGGAAACATACATATTAGTGCAACACAGACAGGATATTAGTGGTAAATATACAATACGCTGTAACATTTTAAAAAATTTGTTTGCTGTAAATTTGCAAAACACTGATAATTACGTTTCTTTGGAATCTTAGATAAGAAAGCAGCATTATTCATTTGACTATACGAAGCTATTTTCTAACAAATAAAGAGTTGTCCCTGTATTCATTACAATATTTGCACAGGATGTATGCTTTCGTGGCAGAAAGTTCTGCTTCGCTATTTTTTCATACCTTTGACGTTTTCTTCTATCACACATCATAAATCTTCACCTTGCTTTTATCCTCTTACACTCCAGGCGAGACCGACTAACAAACCTGGTGTTAATAAAGTTCCGGTAAGCAAGAATACTGTCACTATATTTGTATGCTAACTGAGGTAAAGAGCCTTCGAAATGTTTTCCCTTAGTTGTAGGGAACCTACAGCGTGTACTGTTTACCATCACACATTAAACGACCGCTCTCATGTTTAGTTATTTTATTCCGATAAGCTATCTCTTTAATTACACTGTTAGCAATGTAAGCGTTGTAACAATATTATATTCGAAAATAACCTTAAGGTTTTTCAACCATTTTCTAAATTCATTAGAGGCTATCACATTTCTCGCCGTGTAAATCGCACGGGACAGGTGCATTCAAAACGTAAACTTTACTTTAGAAGTTTTGGAGGATATTTGGCGTATTTTACGACGTCTATCAAAGTAAATGTTCAGCAATCAGAGCACACTTGATACGACACAGAAGCTACATATACCCGGTTTCACTCGCAAGGAAGGCCGACTAACCCTGGTGTTAATGAAGCCACGGTAGGTAAGAGGAGTGACACTATTTTCGAAATAATACCATATTGCACAGCACGAACAAGAAATGCCGGTAAACATTAACAACATATATTTTAAGACCCCTTTCATGTCAACATACAAGATAGCGCTTATCGGTTTAATTTAGAACATGAACCGTATGAATGTACAGTCGTGAGCTAAAGTCGTATTCAACACGCAGCCACCAGCGGAGCTCGGGAAAGCTACATTGAAATGTCGTCTAGAGAAAGTAACACGGACAGCGGCAGCGACGCATCCATGTTGACAAAATGGGGCACCGCCATTATTGTCTCGATCTCAGCTAGCTGATGCTTGATATTATTGCGATGCAGTTTTCACGAGCTCCGCCATCTTCCGCGTGTAGTATGTCACTTTTGCTCACAACTGTAAATCGCAGCCTTCAGCCATTTCTCAATTGACTAAAGGCAGCTAAAATATTCATGATGATCATTACCTTTATTTTATATATTCATACATGAACCATCTACATCGCCGTTATGGGCGAAAGTAGCGTTTTTCAGCTTCCCACATCATATCGATTAACCTTCAGTGCACCGTTACTACAAGAGACAAAGGCCATTGTTATTCACATTATCACGAAAGTTGACTGACAATTTATAAAGCCCCGTAAACGAGAGTACTCCATCATGTGCACTCATCCTTTGATGTATGCTCCACATTGAACAATACGCCAATAATACGTCCTGTCCTTTTCAAGGGGTGATCCGCAAGTACAAGAAACCCTTACTCCGCCCTAACCTCCTTGAAAATAACCGAGAATTAGGGCGAATTTGAGACATTAAAGACAAAGCCCTTAAATACTGACACCAACTACCGAGTTCAACTTGCAACGGCGCTGAAAACGAAGCCGGTGGACCCAAAGCCACCATGGCGTTTCTTGAACACACATTTTGTACAACCCGAGCAGCACGGAACCACTGAACCTCACTGCACAGGACACACAAAATGCCTATAAATTTCGACTTTTAGAAGGAAACTGACGGACCGCACCGGCATAATGAATTTTTGCTTTGCAAGAATAACACATTCTGATTGCGTATACGCTTTGCTGCGCTGCACCTGCAGCACGTGACAGCTAAACATGCAACAGATAATATTACCTTCAAATACTACTCACACATCTTTGTAAGGTGGCAATTACTGACGTTTTGAACACTTTAGTCTAGGGTAAATCATTATTTACGCTTTCACGTTCTGCCACTTTCTTAACACATAAATGGCATTCGCTTTTTTGATGCTGTTACATTAATAGCTTGTGCAAGACCTACATAGAAGGCTACATTGCGCTTTTAGATTATCTCTAAGGAGAATAAATTGGGCGATGGGATACACCTCGAACAACGTGCACAAGGAATTTGCCCATTCACACTCGAGCCGACACTGACCCATTGCCAAGTGTAAACAAACTTCGGTAAAGATGTGTAGCCACCAGAGGTGCACACATGCATTTTATGTAACAGCAACAGCACTTGACCGCTAAACAAACAACAAACATATAATGGTTTGAAAGGCCGCCGTGATGTCCTGTAAGAGCAGATTATTGCATTGTCTAGTGTTCTAGAGTAGAAAGGTGTATCAGTTCCTGAAACCATTAATCATTCCCTTGGTACCAAAAAAGCGTTCTCTTTATACATTTGCAAGGGAGGCATCGGTGCATCCGTATGACCGAATTCTGCGTCACTGTTGTATGATTTTTGCCGCCCTTCCAGCGTCACTCCATACAAATAATGAAGGTTTCGATTATACTACAAAGAATATAAACAGTGCCAATAATCATTCGCTATCTGAGGCGCGTCGCACTGACGGCACAACTGGTGCCGAAAGGATGCAAATCAGGAGGATTTAAAACCTTTTTTGCATGCATGTTTTGTTGGACCACTTGGACCCGAACTGTTAACATCAAACAAATTAGGATATGTTAAAACAGTGCCTTAAGTTCTAATGCTAACAGTGACAACCAGCAGTGTTTTATAAAATCCATTAGATTACCTTATTCGAAAACATTCAACCGCTCGCTTAGCAGAATGGGTTCTGTTTATTGATGCTACCCAAATTTATATACAATGGATTTATTTCTATCGACTTGTACTGTGCAGTTGAGTGCTGATTTACGTGTATTTCATTCTAACAAATAAAAACAGCAGCTTGGTTGCACTCCTCAGACAGCATACAAAAGGCATTTAACATTTCAAGCTCTCATTGAGACCGACAGACAAATCAGCTATTAAAATAATCCCCAATAATCATGAACAACCACAGTCATTTTTCGCAAATACCTCGTTGCTCAACACTCACAGAACGTGATTAGTAAACATGCAGCCCATCTTATTATATGTAGACACAGCGATCAATCGGGTTGTAGAATCTCAATTACAGGCGGGCTGTAGTATTTCAGACTTAAATGCAGTACGAATTTAACTTATCAACATTCAACGATTTCATAAACAGAAAAAGGCGCTCGGTTTTTTCTTGCTTCCATTTCACGGGACGGCTAAATTCGTATTAAAATTTAAACCTTTTTTGTTTCCGGTTTTTTTTTTGCGCTCCGAAACATCAACCTTAACTAAAATAGAAGCTGAGGTTTCACGGTACACTTCACTTACACAATCCATCTCACACTTTGCGCTCTCAGGCAACACCAACCGACCACTATGGTGGAAATGAATCGCCTGTAAGAAACTACAACTGCGCTCGTTTTGCTCTTATACTTTTTTTTGTGCACCAACAGCTTGCAATAAGTGTGTAATTATTATTGCCACGCAACTAAGCGCAGCCATACGGCTGCAAACGAAAGCAAGCAAGCTTTAAAAGAATCGTAGTTTTCTATATTAATTTTACTTAGTTGCAGATACAACACATGTTCTAACACAGTTTTATAAATTGAAGCCATGTTGTGGGGATGTTATTGCCCGGGGGATTATTATAGCTTGAAAACAGACTCAATATTTGATTTAACAGCACGCAACTAACAGGTTAGCCACAAAGACTAATGTTCTTCGCACGTCCCGACCGCGTACAGAGGTGCAATTATTCTTGTTCGTAACTTGTATGCTGCTCTTGCCAGTTTAAAATCTTCACTCTGCCCAAAAACACCCCATTTTCAAGCACACTTCTCATAACATACAGAAATATTATATTCAGATGGTCTAGGTGATACCGCCATGCTGTTCAATATAATATAAGTTCTGGAAGAAGTGAGTGGAACTTTTACGTTGAAATGCTATTCCATAAAACAGGAATGAAATATTCTCGAAAAGCTATACGTATTTTTTTATTTTGATAATTTTTGGAGCGGTGTGAGAGTAAAATAATGATATTACTTTCCTACTGCCCTCATTGTCAAGAAATTTAGGCAATTTAGCGTTAGCTGCGTAAAGCTAACGCTCTCCTACTTGGTTAACATGAAATATGAATGCTCTTTTGCAAGTATCTTCTTTTTTCTTGATGCTTATATTGATGTTAGCAAGTGTTGCTTCAAATTTTAGTGCGACTGCTTCCATTTTGAGGCCGCGCCAAAAATGCATAACAGAAAACGAGTGTTGTTCTTAAATTCTTTAGCAGGTATAAGCGAGACTGCGCAAAGACGTGCAAATGAAGTGAAGAGAAGGCGGAACAAGTACACGTTTATGCGTGTAATTTCTTACCACAGCGCCACGAAAACGGCAGCATTAAAAGATACGACAGATCAAGGGCAAAAACACGGCTTCAATTTTGAAGTGCTATAAACATGACTTTTTGCCCCAAGACATTGTCAGATTAGCTACGATATGCCGTTCTGTATATGGCTAAATTTTGAGAGATAAATTAGCTCATTCAAGAAAGTGTTTTGCTCAAGTATTATTTCAAGTTTTGTTACGAATTTACGTGTAAGCCGGATGCTTTTCATCTCTGTTTAAAGATCTGTATATTCTGCTTTTTTTTTTCGCTGTCAACACAAATTTAGTTTATCGCACTGCTTAAATTTGGTTTTTATTAACAGGTTGCATTTCGGTTTCAATGCAAGAATACACTGTAGTTCTGTGTGCTTCTTTGTGTGTCAACTCCGGTCCGAATTATTTTTAACTCTCCTTGCGCACTGCGATTTGAAACACCCAGTTTGATGCTGCGCATTTTTACACATTTTAGAAGAAGCCACATGAGAACCCCACTGCAAGCGATGCCCCGGTAAGCGAGACCGTTTACAGATTTGCGAGGCATGTGCACGACACATACACTACGCAATGAATTGCAAACATCAAATATTTAATTTGATATGAAGCCATAAACCCTCCAGTACAGTAAACAATGCCTTATTTCATCCTTGTAAATACAGATTAATAGGAGACAGATATATTGGTCTACACAGGCAACATGAATAATATCATCCGCAAAGTGTCTTGAACAAGTGTTTCAAAGCATAAGTTTAGAAACCAAAAAAAAAATTTTCCTGATCGCAAGTGCGATTAATAACGGAAGTAAAATAAACCACACGGAGCACAATACTACTTGCTTTGATTCATGTAAACTGTTTCTGTGATGTGAAATTGTTGTTACATACACTACGCGTAAAAGGCGCACAAAGCATAAAATACACTAAGCAGAAAATAGAGTAGAAACGCAACGCATTGCTTTATAGAGTTGTATGTTGAGCTAGTTGGTCACGCATCTCTTGGAAAAAGGCAGCAGAGCAGGTAACAAAACAAAACATAGGAAGCACGCACAAAAACATAAATCAATTAGACATGTTTTGTATTAAATGTATGTTTTAGCAATCACAAGCTCTATTAACTAACATAATGTTTTAGGCTAACATAATCGAAATAAGATATTTTGAATGTAAATAGATTTGTTATGAGACACAGACTGTATTAATGGGAGCGAAAAAATTAAATATAGGATGTGTCCAGTTAACATACCTTCCTTCCCTATTTGCATTATAAGTTGTTCGCAATATGGCTACTTCGCAAGAAAAGGTCCTTTCTAACATATCAAGAAGAGCAACTTCCTGGAGTACTACAGGCGCGGTAGAAATAGAACTCAAGAGAAACTAACAAAAATACTGCCCCGTGCTTAATGCCTGAAGGTTAGGTTGCAGTGGAGATAGTGACGATACAACAAAAGAGTATCATGATTTCTATTTTATGACCCATACCTGTCATATGGCCGCAGAGCTGACGTCTGACGAGTGAAGCTTCTTTGTAAAAGCACCCACGCTTCACTCATAGTCCGAACCCATTATGAGGATCGATAAGGCAAGGAGCTTTTCACTGATTGAGTTTCGATGATTCGCCGCTTGGTTTCATGCAGGCATATGCCTCATTACCTGTTTTTTGCGCAAGCGTCCCAGGAGACATGTTCTTGTAACCGCAAATGGCATATATTTTGATCAAAAGGCCAATATATGCCCACAGTAAGTGTAAAATTGCCTGCGCTCTATCAGTGATCTATCATCCGAGATAAATAGAATAATTTCTAGCAAGACTTGTTATGATGCACAATTTTAGCTCCAGAAAATACTAGATAACCAGCTATTGTGTGATGTATGCTAAAATATTGATATAAAATGTGCACAAAAATATTGCGGAAAAAATACTCTGCGAATAACGGTATGCAGACGCATGTCGAAAAGCTTTTACAGGTATCCTTTTCGGGGCAAAAGTATTGGATAACTGAGAGTCAAGTATTGGCGCTCGACAGTGTTTCTGGAAGCGAGTATTAACATACTGATGAAGAATCTGAAAAAACAAGAATAAATATGTATTCGACCATGCATTCTGGGTATAGCATATGAGCTTTGTATTTAAAGTTACGAGTTCAATATCATCTTGGCATAAGGATAACATGATTTTGGGTGCAAGGATAACATAAGGCTCTTCTCAGCGAGTCAGCGAACAACCTATAATGTAACCGTTTCTCAGCTTGAAAGTTATTCGCACATACAGACTAAGTACACAAGATATGAACATCAAGATACAATATTTTGCATATGCCCAGATAGCTGCAGCTCTTAATTACTGAACAATCTCACCCTCCTTCCTTTCAGTCATTCTCACTAATTTAGTCAAGTAACACACTCACATGTGCAGCTCAAAATATTAATGATTTCAAGCAATTTCTAAACGCTGCAATTTCGAAGGGGTAGAGTTTGCACACATTTACCTTTCGTAACTTCAAGGTGCCTCCAACACACAACCTAGATTCTACGGCAGCAGTAACAGGAGCAACGGTAAGCAGAATTCCTTGCAAAGAATTGCAAAGATATCTTGCTGTTCGCGGAACCTTGATTTGCTTTAAAAAATAATACATGTGACAGGTAAAAATCCTAATACAGTACTAAGCTTGTTTCTTAAAATACTATTTTATAAGAACGCATTACAGTTTCACCGATGGTTATAAAATCTAACGTTATACTTAGCCTTTGCAGACAGTCAGCCATCAACATACCGACTTTCTACCTAATCAAAGCACGTCTAAGTGAAGCAGATTTGTATTTCTTCGGATACACATTAAAACTTCAATCTGCCTAAGACGGTGAACAAGACAGCCTGCCTGGCACTTGTTTTCAAGCGCACTAGTACTGAAAATCGGTTTTAATTTATACAACTTCGGCTCGCCAATATTTTGACGAAATGGTACTGTTTTAAGTAACCAAAAACTAAGAAAAGTGCCTTTCTTTGGGATTTGATATAAATCACTGCACTCCATAAGCTCTTCATTTTTCAACAAGTTTTAGATTGTATGTATATGCATGAACAATACTGATCAAGAAAAGAGGCCTCTATATTGCCGCATAGAAGACGACGCAAAAGATGACGACTATGGCAACACAAGCGCGAGCTGAAAGAAGAAGGAGGAAGCTTGATCGCAAGACTCGTTCTAGGCCAATAATCAAACCGTCTTATATTTCGACCCTCCTTGGCGTTCCGTCGAGACGTGACACTGGTGGAGCGCGCTGGGGTATGCATAAGACTCCTTCCGGCAGTCCACAGCGGATCCCAGACATCGACACTCCTGTCCATCGCACTAGCCGCCGCCTTCTAGGCCTAGCCCCGGAGTACAGCCATCTGCCGAACGACTCTTCTTCAAACGCCCAAGTTCGTCAGGTCCCCCAAGCCATGGCACATACCAACCTGGCTTGACCAGTTTGAGCGAGTGGCCAAAATCAATCAATGGAGCGCAGACCAGAAGCTGTCCAATGTTTATTTTGCCCTTCAGGATAATGCTAGAACGTGGTTTGAAAACCACGAGACCAGCTTATCCACATGGAATGACTTCCGCCGCCAGCTGGTAGATACTTTTGCGAGAACGGATCGACGAGACAATGCGCTGCGCCTGCTTGAAGTGCGCATCCAGAAGCCGAATGAGAGCGTGGCTATGTTTGCGGAAGACATGGCTCGCCTTTTTCGCCGTGCCGACCCTGATATGAGTGAACCAAAGAAGCTACGGCATCTCATGCATGGCGTCAAAGAACAGGTGTTTGCCGGCTTGGTCCGCAACCCCCCTAAAACCGTGAGTGAGTTCGTTAAGGACGCTACGGCTATCGAACGAGCCCTCCAAGACCGGTGCCGCCAGTACAACCGACCGGTCAACTGTGCCCCGACGACTGCGGCGGCGCTGACTGCAACAGATACGACCACTCTTCGAGACATCATTAGAGGCATTGTCCTTGAGGAGCTGCAGCGAATTACGACTACGAAGGCTCAGTCGTCAGGGGCCCTCATGGAAACAGTGAGGAATGAAATTCGATACGCCCTATCACCGTCTACACCATGCAAGGAGTCTCATCCAGTCGACAACGCGGCACCCCTTTCCGAACCATACCACGCTCCAAAACCGATCAGCTGCACGGCCAACATTCCTGCAGCTTACCTCGAGCCGCAGCCCGAGAGCTATGCTGCGGTCCTTCGTCGCCCACCGCCAGACCACGCCCCACCGAGCTCACCGAACCGTCAGGAGATTCGGTTCCTCCAGGGGCCTCAGTGGGCGCCTCCCAGGCGCTCTCAACTGCGCCGAACTGACAGGTGGCGCAGTTATGACAGCCGACCACTTTGTTTCTACTGCGGACAACCTGGTCATGTGTATCGGTACTGCCGCCACCGCGAAGAGGGGCAGTCCTTTCCGCTTGCTTCTGCTCGCCGCCGCTTCGACACTGATTCTGCCCAAATCGACGACGACCCTCCGGTCAGCAGGGAAACCGAATCCCCGGGCTTCCGCCGCCGCTCCTCCCCATCGCCACAGCGTTATTCGCCGACGCGTCGCAACACTACTGGCGTTAGCGGACGGCGGTCTCCTAGCCCTCACCGGGGAAACTAAGAGCTGCAACCTCGCGAGGGGAGGTTGCAACCAGTCTAAAAGTGTCGAAACCCTCACCACCGCCGCAATTGCCGACAACCCGGGCTTCTGACGCCGCCGCTAACATTGACATTTCCGCACTACCGCCGAAAATGCCGTACCAGATGATCAGCCATGACGACGAAGCTGACAGCGCCGACCTTGCCGCGCTTCCGCCGCAAATGCCGAAAGGGACGATCAACCCAGATAATTTTGTTAGCGCTGACCTCGCCGTTTCCATTGATGGGCTGGCGGTACATGCTCTGGTGGATACCGGGGCAGATTTTTCAATTATTAGCCAGAAACTGGCCGACACCCTGCGCAAAGTAAAAACTGAATGGACTGGGCCAGTAATAAGAAGTGCTGGGGGTCAGCTACTGGCACCGACAGGGAAATGCACTGCCCGGATAGGAATAGGAAACGCGGTGTTTGTTGGCAGCTTCGTTATTCTCCCTGACTGCTGCAAAGACCTCATCTTGGGCATGGACTTTCTGCGTCTTCATGGGGCTGTAATCAGCATCCGTGACAGCATCGTTGCCTTCACCAATAACCATGAAGACCTTGGCTATGCGCAAGTACCACTATTGCCCTTACGCGTCGCCAATGAGACGGTGACATTACCTCCGAGATCATGTTCTCTTGTTGAAGTGAAATGCGACGTGGCGCATACAGGCGATGGCGTCGCCGAACGGGCAGTTACCCTGGTACTCAGCCGAGGTGTTTCTATAGCTCGAGGGCTGGTCAACTTGACCAATGGGCATACCGAACTGCTGCTGACAAACTTCAGCGACGAGCGTCAGCAAATTCCGAAAGGCACAACTGTGGCCTTTTTCGACAGCCTCCCAAATGCGCAGCACTGTTGCTTACTGCAACAGAGAGGATCAGTGTGCAAGACACCCGTAACCATCGTTGATGTGAGCCCAAATCTGTCTTCTTCAGAGCGGGACCGCCTTTTGGATCTCATAGATCAATTTCGAGACTGTTTTGCTTCAGAATCGCGGATCGGCCAAACGCCTTTGACAAAACATCGAATTATCACGGATGACTCGATTCGCCCGATTCGACAAAATCCTTACCGTGTGGCTCCGAAAGAACGTGAAGCCATTCAGCGCCAGGTGGCCGAAATGCTTAGAGACGACGTTATCCAGCCGTCACAGAGTCCCTGGGCTTCCCCCGTGGTACTTGTTAAAAAGAAAGACGGCAGCTTACGATTTTGCATAGACTATCGCAAGCTCAACCAAGTGACCAAAAAAGACGTGTACCCTCTCCCTCGCATCGACGACTCCTTGGATCGCCTACGAAATGCACGTTACTTCTCGTCGATGGACTTGAAAAGTGGATATTGGCAAATCGAAGTGGATGAGAGGGATCGGGAGAAGACAGCATTCATCACTCCCGACGGGTTGTATGAGTTTAAAGTCCTTCCGTTCGGTTTATGCTCGGCGCCAGCAACATTTCAGAGACTGATGGACACTGTGCTTTCGGGACTTAAGTGGCAAACATGCTTGGTGTATCTTGACGACGTGATAGTGTTTTCGGCTACATTTGAAGAGCATCTATTCCGTTTGCTAGCTGTGTTTCAGGCCATACAATCTGCGGGCCTCACATTAAAACCCGAGAAGTGCCACTTCGGTTACGAGGAGCTGCGCGTTCTTAGGCCACGTCGTCAGCCAAGAAGGTGTTCGGCCGGATCCTGAAAAGCTCTCCGCAGTCGCCAAGTTCCCAACACCTACGGACAAAAAGACATTGCGGCGCTTCTTGGGTCTTTGCGCCTATTACCGTCGGTTTATTGCTGGCTTCTCACGAATAGCCTGGCCATTAACTTCACTGACTCGTGACAACGCTGTCTTTCGCTGGGGTGAAGAACAGCAACAAGCTTTCAATGAGCTGAGGAGGCGTCTACAGACACCACCTGTCCTGGCGCACTTTGATGACGACGCCCCTACACTGCTTCATACGGATGCCAGCAACGTGGGCTTAGGTGCTGTGTTAGTGCAGCGCCAGGATGGTGTGGAAAAGGTAATTGCTTACGCCAGCAGGACCCTATCTAAAGCAGAAGCGAACTACTCGGCAACCGAAAAAGAATGCCTTGCAGTGGTATGGGCGGTTATGAAATTCCGCCCTTATTTGTACGCTCGCCCCTTTCAAGTCGTCAGCGACCATCACTCTCTCTGTTGGCTGACGAACTTAAAGGACCCTTCAGGGAGACTCGCGCGTTGGAGCCTTCGATTGCAAGAATTTGACATGGCAGTTATTTACAAATCTGGAAAGAAGCACACAGATGCAGATTGCCTTTCGCGAGCGCCGGTCGAACCATCCACTATGACCGATGAAGACACTGCGTTTTTAGGTGTCATAGATGACGCAACTCTTTCCCAACAGCAGCGAGAGGATCAGGAATTGCTCCCTCTTATTGATTTCTTGGAGAAGCGAACTACGGTTGTTCCGAAGATTTTCGCCCGAGTAATCTCTTCATTTTTTATTCGCAACAACGTCCTTTACAAGAAGAACTTCCGTCCTGGGGGAAACAGTCTTCTGCTCGTCGTCCCATCGGTTCTCCGCGCTGAAGTTTTGCAAGCGTGCCACGACGAGCCAACCGCCGGTCACCTAGGCTACACCCGCACGTTGGCTAGAGTACAGCACGGATACTACTGGCCAAAACTGCCGGCGACAGTGAAACGCTATGTACGTACGTGCATTGACTGCCAGCGCCGTAAATCACCCCCTGTAAAACCAGCTGGCCTACTCCACCCTCTTCAAGTGCCAGCGACACCTTTTAAGCAAATTGGCATGGACCTCCTGGGACCATTTCCGACGTCTACAGCCGGGAATAAATGGATAATTGTCGCCACTGATTATCTGACCCGCTACGCGGAGACCAAGGCTCTGCCAAGGGGTACCGCCGCCGAAGCAGCTAGGTTCTTCGTTGAGAACATTGTCCTGAGGCATGGCGCTCCGGCACTTATTATAACTGACCGAGGAACTACATTTACGGCCGAACTTTTGGAAATCGTTCTTCGCCTCAGTGGTACCAGTCACCGTAAAACTACTGCCTATCACCCTCAAACCAATGGGTTGACGGAACGCCTCAATAAGACCCTCGCAGGCATGCTTTGCATGTACGTCGACGTAAACCACAAGAATTGGGACGAAATACTTCCCTACGTTACGTTCGCCTACAATACGGCCCGCCAAGACACCACTCGCATGACACCATTCAGCCTCCTTCACGGGCGACCAGTAACAACTATGCTGGATGCAATGTTGCTCCCGAATGCCGACACCGATGATCTCGATCAGGACGCCGAGGAATTCGCTCAGCGTGCAGAGGAAGCTCGCCAACTAGCTCGTGTGCGGATTCAAAATCAGCAGGAGCACGATGCACAACGCTACAATCAGAGACACCGGCATGTAATGTACGAACCTGGCGACAAAGTGTGGGTCTGGACACCTATTCGCCGCCGTGGACTCTCCGAAAAACTATTGCGACGATACTTTGGACCCTATGTTGTTCAGCGACGTTTAACCGACGTCACTTATGAGGTGATCCCAGACGGGGTGTCGACATCAAAGCGACGCCAGCACCAAGCTGACGTCGTCCACGTCGTGCGTATGAAGCCATACCACTCAGCCTGACCTTAACCTCCTACTTCCGTTTTTTTTCACATCGGGACGATGCTTCCTAAGGAGGGGGGCAAATGCCACATAGAAGACGACGCAAAAGATGACGACTATGGCAACACAAGCGCGAGCTGAAAGAAGAAGGAGGAAGCTTGATCGCAAGACTCGTTCTAGGCCAATAATCAAACCGTCTTATATTTCGACCCTCCTTGGCGTTCTGTCGAGACGTGACAATATGCAATAAGGCCAGTAGTTGCAAATGAAGGCTTTTCAGATCGCACGATGATATTGATAATAACGAAATTGTCCTGGCATACAGACATCTAAGCAGTCCGAACAATCATGTGTACAGCACTGCTGACACCTCTTTTCCACTTCTAAATTTCAAGCTGAAAAATTTATACTCACACTTAACTGCATTCTGTTGTACATGTGAAGCAACGGTCTAGCCAGTCATATTCCTTTTCATTTTCGCAGAAAAACTTAATATACAGAATTTATCTGCCTTAGGCTGCATGAAAAAAAAAAAAGCCTTTCGGGTTGCGTCGATTAGGGCGTCGTACTCCAAGCTTTAGCCATGTCCACAAATCGGTGTCTTCAAGGATCATTTACAATTATAGTCTCCTTTACCACTTACCTGCAGTTTCGACACTCAATAAAGGGAATGCATTGCTCTCAATACCAAGAAATGGCACACACTTATTTTAGAAAGACGAAACAATGAATTAGATAAAGCTTTGTTCTCGCTTTTATAATATTCCGTGAATATTATACTCTACGTATCCCACTAAAGTATTGAAAAAACCTGGCTCTGAAGTTGGTTTCGATATTTCGGCTTCTACCACGCCGCATTTCTTCTGGCCTATATCTGGCCCGCTCACTTTGACAGCAAAAAATAATTCATATCACACTTATTTTTAGCTACCTTCATCCGGCGGAAGCATTCTGTGGCATTGTCTGGCATCCATTGAAAGCCAAAGCTTCTTAGCTGAGGCTTCAGTCCGGGTTATGTTATCTAGCATTACGGATAGACGTGAAGACAGCTGTACAGCAAAGAGATTTATCAACCACATAAGTGCACGAGGCTGATAGCTTAAAATTATACTAATAACCTAAAGTAATACTAGTGCCAATACCTATCTCATTCGGAACAACAGCCCTTTTTTTTTTTTTTTCTTTTTTTACAGTCAAAATCATGACAGCAGTAAGCCCTCCACCACATTTTGAAAAACAGCGGCCGGGTATTGCCGCAAGATGGGCTCGAGGTTCTCTGCCTCGGACTCTTCTTTGATTCGTTTGCAGGGTTTACCGTTTCAAAGCGCCTGAATTTTTTAGCCACGCTGTAGTGAGGGCTACTATTATTTAAACTACATGTGGCTTTAAGAGATGCACAAGTGACGTGCCTGACGCCGTCTCTTATTTGCGGCCGCCGCGGAATAGTTGGAATCTTTCTCCCTGCGATCGGTACGCTAATGGTCTAGCCGTTAAGCCACTACGATGAGCCCCCGAATATCCGGCTTCAGGCTAATAAACATTACTTCTCTCAGTCGTATAAACAACTACTCTGTTAAAGTGGCCTTTATTTTTCTTTTAAATTTAAACTCCTATGCATCGCGATTCGATGAAACATTCAGCGAGAATCAGTGCTTAGTTTAAAGCAGGACGGCCTAGCTGTGCCATAAAATATTTTTCACAAGCGTAGCCTTAGGATGAGAGCCCAACACGAAGCCTCACATAAGGCCGAGTGACTACTAATGTATATAATAAGAGGCAAAACAAGAGACACTCTTTTATGTGCACATGGTCTGCTGAAAAGGTAACATATGTGTGATGAACACTGCAATCAACATTTATGGCTGACGCGCACATTATTTTCAAGGCAATAAAAAACTGTACACTCTCCCTGGCTTATTGTCAACAAATATGTAGAGTGAAATTGATTCTCAATGAAATGTAAAACTTGGGCGACACTAAACAAAGATCTGCTTTTAACTTCCTCTTATAGGTGAGATATGTTTCAAATAGTTATGTTTCGTACCATTGTTCCGCTACTGGTCGTTTGGAAACTAACGGCATCATAAACTGCTCTTCAACAGCAAACGTAAGAAAAATTCTGACTTGACTTCCGCTTCCTCTACGCTCCAGATGGCAACCACTGACAATCCACGCGTAAATGAAGGCGCGGTAAGCGACATCGATTACATATTTATACACATATACAATGTTTCCCAATAGGAGCACATGTTACACATTGACTATATAGCCGTCTGCATTGTTGTGCACACGAAGACACATACAGTGAGTACAACATAGTATTTTGATCCCAAAGTGTGTGCCTTAAATCAAACAGCAAGATGGATGTTGTCTCACTTACTATTGAGAACTTATAAGGACAGAGAATATATATACCGGCCCCCTGTCAATTTACAGAACACTTAAACAGGCATCGCAATTGCTGAAGTGTTTCTAAGCTCGTACACTCTACTCAAAATTCACTGACTAAAGGTTCCTAAACAATACAGACTTCATCCGAGTGCTACCCGACGACTCACTTCAGACGTGTCAAAAGATACTTTTAGCAGTGCAGAGACGTAATACTTTAGATGCATACCGATTAGATGTATACCGGCCACCGCGCTTGCGCAGTGGGTGTCCAGTAAACCGGTATACGTTTACGTTAGTACGTCTCTGGTATGCTATTTCCCTCTGATGTTGTGCCATGTCAAGCTCCAAAACCAAACTGCATCGTCGGCTGGGGCCAGTTTACAATATGGTATGATTCACATCTTGTAAGGGGCAAAATAACCTCTATCCAGACATTACAAAAAAAAATGCCACGTGGAACTTCTCGTTTGCACTTCCACAGCGGCCTTGAATTTTGAATAACTGACACCGCTCCTAAGTTGAAGTGTGAAGTGTCCACCTCACACTACATAGGCAACTCGCTAGTCTATTAAAATGTCTGAACAGCCACCACACAAATGATGTTTCGATAAATTAGAATGATTGCAATTTATTATCTACATACAACACAAAAATGGCCATGAAATTGTGCGGTGATGTCCGCAGATTAAAGTAACAGAAAATATCTCGCTTTCACATCCCTGACTATGAAATAATACATATTTTGTTTGCAACGTACAAATTATTTACTCAAAAATTTAAACTTTCTGCAGGACACCCAAAACGCGCTCGCTTTATTGACGCCGCTTCTTCTCACGGGGTAGTTTGGTTCCTTTCAGCATGTTACAATGTGCTTCTGTATGATATGTCTCCTCTTTCCAACATCCAAAGACATAAAAACATGGGGCTTGTGCGGCTTTGCTGTATGCTTCACACAAAATACACAAACCTGTTCTCTCATTATGCTCTCAGGAGAGGCATACTTCCAAGTGTCCCCAAATGGAGCCCCTCTAACAAAAAATTACCTGAGGTTGAGCTCTAGTTAACTGTAGTTGAATTGCGAAAGCAACGGTAGAAGCTTCTTTTGCCTGCTATATTATTCCCCTATCACGCCCTGTCAATGTAAGGTGCGACATTATTGGCGACACTTAAGCTCATCCTTTAGGGGTATGACGCGAGAGTGTAAGCTACCAGCCTACATATAAAGTCACGCTTGATCCAAGCCGTACGAACGTGCCTGCATGTCGTAGGGGTAAGGAGAATGCAAACGGTTCTGGCAGGCTGGTTCGAATATCACCCTCCGTTATGAAAGGAGCGACCCGAGTTGGCAGTTCCTGCCCGTGGCATAGGGGTAACGTGAATTCAAATGTCATGGCAGACTGATTTTTTTATGAGGCGGCAGTAGCTAGGTAACTTCACAGCGTAGCTGCAGCGACCCGAGGTCTAAATTTGGCTATCGTAGTATTGCTTTCGCAAAAATATCAAAAAACATTGTATTAGGTACATATATGCGCAGCAAAAAGTCACACTGGCTACAGAACGTATAGGACAATATATTTAGAAATGAAGAGAACATGTCTAGGGATGAACCACCAAATAATGTCACTGTATTTTATTCTGAACTACAAAAAAAGAAGTTTTGTTTTCACGCATGTTTTTGGCAGACCATGAAAAGCATGTTACCGCTCAATATGACAAAAAATGCATTTCGAAACCATGTATTCATCTCGAATTGAGAAATTCCCGTTATTTATTCAAATATTATACAGTACTATAAAGGAGTATTGATGCTTCTTTATAGTACTCATACTCCTTTTCTCCACACACAACTGTTTCCTCGGCAGCCAAAAGGTGTTTGCTTTTATATACTGCTGCTTGCACCAAAGAGGCGGAATCACACAAACAATGTTTAAATCTCAGTTTTATGGATACTTTCGACCATTTTCAACATCACTCGATATAAGCACCGCAAACGTGACATCACTTCGCATAATGTACGCAATACTTGTCATCCTAGGCACTTTTAGGGAAATCAGATTACCCGTCCGTGTTTAAATGAAACCCCGAGATTCAGAAACATTATTTTATTCCGAAAGCAATACTACGCACGCCAAAGCAAGACCTCGGGTGGCCGCAGCTACGCCGTGAAGATGCGTAGCTACAGTCTCCTCATAAACAATCAGCCTGCTATGACATTTGAATTCACTTTACCCTTATGCCACGGGTAGGAACTGCCAACTCGGGTCGCTCCTTTCATATGGGACGGTGATATCAGAATCAGCCAACCGGAACCGTTTGCATTCTCGTTACCCCTACGACACGTAGGCTTGGTTGAAGCGTGACTTTATATGTGGGCTGGTAGCTTACGCTCTCGCATCATACCTTTAAAGGATGAGCTTAAGTGTCCACAAGAACGTAGCACCTTACACTGATGGGCGTGAATAAGGCAGCAGGCAAAAGAAGCTAATTTGTTTGCACAAGTATTCTATTTTCTAATGCAGAAAGCACTTAACCAGTAAACGCATTACAATTTTAAACCTTGTAAAAAATGCGATTTTTTTTTCTTTATAATTTTCGAGTCATAGAGGTGTAAGAATAGAGGTTTACGTAAGCAGTCAACCTCTTTCAAGACATTCACATTTTAAGCTCTTTTTATACTTGGTGCGTACACTCGATGAGCAAATTCTGCTCCGTTATGTTTTATGCTCTTGGGAGATACGAGCACTTGAAATAGAAGCTTTAGCTTCACAGCATGCTACAAACAAGACACAACTGCACTAACCTTTTCCACTCTCAGGGGAGGCAGACTGTCAACCCGAGTGTTAATGAAGGCCCGGTAAGCAAGAGAAACAACGTTTCATTTTTTTTGGTCACACACCATGTTGCACAATACGAACAGTACCTTTATGCTAAGCACGACATGTTCCACCGTTATTGAACTGCTTTTATATCTACTGGTAAAATACTTACTACAGATGTTTAGTGTGCATATTACAATAATTCTTAAACTATTGTTGGACAAAACAGCCCCGATGTAGAACCAATGAAAATTGTTTTTTTTTTTTACCGACACTTATCGTTACACAGAATGGCTGCATTTCATTTATTTATTTATTTGTTCATTTATTTAAAATACCTTACAGGTCCCAGTGTGGAGCTGTAAAAAATTGTAACGACTGTAAATATACACAGAATAGAATTAAATAAAACATCACACACCAAAGGAAACAGAGACAGTAAACGGAATTAACAGCTTTAAAGAAAACGCAAAAATACTTTCATGAGATCAAAACTTTACATGGCAAAATACAGCGCATGATTGAACAGAACCCATCAAGGATGAGACTCCTCATACCTTGAGCACCTTGAGAACATGCTATATAGTCACGAAACATGCCTGCAACCTTTCACACCCACAGGCGACGCCAACAGACAACCCAGCTGTTCAGGAATCCCCGGTAAGCAAAACCAACCACACTGCTTTGCGCACATACTTTTTTATAGAGCATCTCCAGAGAAGAAAACATGAATATAATGGTAAATATTTAGATTTTTATAGAATGAAATCATGCCTTTAGTGGTGAAATACCAGTCGCTTACAGCGTTCATTAGTCTAGACTGGAATGCGCCATGAATATGTTTTACAATACTGGAAAATTTCCCATCCTCTTTTGATGCTTTTGCAAATAGTCACCGGCAAAGAGATTGAAGACCGCCGCCTAACTCAGCAGCTCACCAGCATGTGGCAGCTCGTGTGAGAAAGCGCGGTCGACTCCAACGATGCGCTGTAAGGGCGCTTTTGCTGCAACACTTACAACAGTCCATCCACCTAATCATGGCCTCTGCTGGGGACGTGTCTCTCGACCGTCTCGCACAGTTAGCTGATCGACTTCACGATGCGACGTCTCCTTCGGTCAGCACTCTCACTTCCACAACTGAGTCCTCCGCCATGTCTTGGTTAGGGGCACGAATTGAGCACCTCGCCGCTTTCGTTGATGCCTTTCAGACGTCGTCACAAGGCCATGGCGTCTCGTCCCCAATTATGCGCCTCCGAATCTTTTCCCATCTTTAATGTCCTCTCGTGCACCGGGCACGCATAGCTCGACGAAAATCGACACCACGTTGAGACGTCGGGGCGCGCTACAATACTTTTTGCCACACTCAACTGTTTCCTCGGCAGCCAAACTGTCTTTAATTTGTAAACAATTACTGTTGATTGCACCGAAGGGGTGAGTTCGCACAGACAACTTCTACATTGCAGTTTTATTGATAATTTCTGACATTTGCAACGTCACTCGACAGGAGCACCTCAAACTTAGCGGACACTTCATGCAAAAGGCGCAATGCTTTTAATCCTAGGCACTCTCAGGTGAATCAGAGTGACCACCCAAGCTTAAATGAAGTCATAAAATACTGAGCAAATTACAATATTTTGCGCAAGATTTGTATTGTCAAACGCAAAAAGCGCGTAGCCAGTGAACACATTACGCCTTATATCCGAACAACGGGTGCGGTCACCAAATACTTTTTTACTTTAGCGTTTTTGAACTATGAATGCACGCGTAAGAATTATTGATTCCACAATAGTCAACCTCTTTCGAAACACCAAAAATGCTTTCAGATGTGTTCTTTTTCAGACGTGTAGCGTAGATTTTATGAGCAAATTCTACTCGCCGTTTTGTGATTCTTTTGGGGAATTCCTGCACTAAGATATAAAAGCTGCAGCTTGCTTCAGAGCATGAACCAAACAGGGCACAAAGTGCATTAACCTTTTCTACTCTTAGGGGAGGCCACCTGTCAACCCGGGTATTAATGAAGCCCCGGTAAGCAAGAACACAACCCTGTTTTTTGAACACACAGCGCGTTTTACAATACAAACAGTATATCTATGCTAAACCCAAAACATATTTCACAGTTATGCGGCTTTTATATTGTTGGTAAAACGCTTTTATTAAAATTGTTGTTTAGTGTTAAAACAGAATAATGTTTTAGCGTGACTCAGTAAAACTGCTGTAATAGAGAACGAAGAGAAGCCGTTTGCTTTAACGATATCTATCGTTACATTGGACCGTTGCATCTTATTTATCTGTATACAATCTCTCACAGGCCCCAGTGCGGAGTAAAAGTAAGAGGGTAACAACTGTAAACATATACAGACTGGAATTAAAGAAAACCTTTGGATACTTGCGAAACACAGAGAAAGCAAAATGAATTAACAGCTAAAAGAGAATGCAGAAATACGTTTCATGGCATCGACACTTTACATGGGGAAATATAGTCCCGGAACAGAGCAGAAACCGTTAACGTGTAAACATATGTTAAGGAGCATTTCGCGGTTTCCAGCGTTTTGCTCTTTTAATCAAATGAATCATGTATCTTGGGAAGACACTTTACCGAGAATAAAACATGCCTTCCGCCTTCTACATACTCAGGCGACACCAACTGACAACCCAGCTGTTAACGAAGCGCCGGTAAGCAAAGCCAACCACGCTGTTTTGCATACACATTTTTTATAGAACACCTCCAACACCTAAGACATGATTATAAACATGATATTTATATTTTTAAAGATTGCTATTATGAGTATAGTGGTGAATTACCAGTCATTAACAACAATCATTAGTATATATTGGAACGCAGCATGAATATTTTTTTTTCACAACATTCAACCATTTCGCAGCCATTTTTGATTTTTTTGTTAGTAGTTGACTGTTATCAAATATATTAATAATTTACTAAGCCACTCTTTTTGTGGGCTGTCCTTTCAATAGGATGTCTGCATTCCTACCAGAAAAAAAAAAGACCGCATCTTTTTGTTAATTTTGGTCTTCTCCGAAGTCTGAACATAAAAATGGTAGCTTCATAGCATTGTACACACACAAAAGTATTTGCAAAAGAGAGAGAATATATCTAATTGGCAGCTATTGATTGTCTGTCATTTTGATTCTGATCAAGAAAGAGAACGAATCCAAAGGAGGTTCAAGGAGGTTCAATTCGTGTCTGCACGTTCCGCGTTACTAATTTATTTTTTTTTCATTTATTTGCTCCTTCGTGCAACGTACAAGCATTGACCACGAGTCAGGACATTAGGAGACACTGACCCACCTTACTAGGTGTTGACATCTTATGAATACACGGCTATCTCGATGCCGATATATTATGCGAATTGTGGCCGTGTTAAGCATGACTTATACTATAAAGTGAAGCTGTAAATGTATACTTGACACAACATTCAATTCTTTCTCATTTTTGTACACACCCTAGGCCCGACCAACTAGCAGACCCAATGCAAATGAAACCCCGGTAAGCAAAAGCAATCAAATATGTTGATGCGCATATACTCGATCGTTCACAACGAGCCACACATGACCAAATACTATTTATATTTATTTTCACGATAAAGCATATGGCCGTATTTAATAGATAAACCTATGCTTATTGCCTTCATAATATTGTGGCTTACAGGGTTAGGGAAATTGTTGTTTCAACGAAGCTGAACTAAATGATGAAAGCATAAACGATAGATGTTCTTATTTGAAAGTGTTTTTTCTACGTGGCTAGTACATTGGCGCGAGAAAGCCCTGCTAGGCACATATATCGTTGCCGTACACCTTTTGAAACATCAGTGCACCTAAATTGCCCTTTTAAATAGAGGGCAACTTAGGAAACATATCAAACTTTCTTTCTTGTTTTTCATCATTTATTTAGTTGAGACGAACTGGCAACAAAGGGGCACATGAAGCTCCGCTACGCGAGATCCTCACGGTCATCGCACATGCTTTTCAGCACCACACAACCACAACGAAAGAGGCAGAAACTAGCACATACTAATGATTATAACACACCTTTTTACTTTTTATTGTAATGTCTAATTGTAGTAACGAAGAATACAAAGACATCAAAATCTAGAGATCAGGTCCCAGAGGTGTTTTTGTCCAATAGTACCACGACAAAGATTGACTCTAGAGCAAATCATCAAGATAAATTGTTTGGCTTTTGTCCTGGCTATCGCTGCTGTTTCGGACTGAAAGAATAGCACACAATCTGTCCTTCCGCTTTTTCGCAATATTTCGAAATACATAACACCATAATATCGGCCGCTTGAGAGATGCGTGAATGCCACACAATTATTACCACTGCCATTTCCGAAGAGGGTTGACTTTCCACACACTGCATTTTCGTTAATTCAAGGTGACTGCAACCGGCGACGCTGAGTCTGCGCCCGCCGTAACGGCAGTGCCGGTAAGCAGTGTCCCTTGTGATGTACTGCATATCTTGTTTTTCGCCGAATTCCTTATTTAACATACAAAAAGGCACATGAACGGAAACTTCCTTAAAAGCGTACTAAGCTTGTCTCTCAGAATGACGTTTTTTAGAACGTGCTTATATAGTATTGAGTAGCTGTTCGACGGCACATAGTGCATGTGTTAGTTTGACCGACATTTACCAGTGATCACACGTAACTTCACGCTCCTTTTGGAGGTACTCAGACATCTGCATACTCGTTTAGCGTCCGATAAATATATTGCTAAACGAAGCGATAGACTTATACCTTCAAAAACAATATAAGGCACTTCGATCTGGAAAGCGGTTTAAGTTTATTAAGAAAATCTTTGTAACCGGCGTACCCTAACTCACACAGATAAGATCTGATTACATTTGTAAGTAAGAGGCACGCTAATATTTTTACCTAGTTGGTACTGGAGTTAAAGAAATTGCGGTCTTAATTGTTCCACGAGATATGTCTTTGCGGTAGCATCTGTGACAACTTCGTTCATTTTACCTTGCGTAAAATTTGCAGCATGGACTATTCGTGTACTCGATAGTTCTTCACAGATAAGCCCAACAAAATAAATTTTGCTCCCTCAGCCAGCAAGCTGTATAACAGCCAGGTGTTAAAAAAATATTTCAAATAACTAACATCAAAAATAATATTTCCAAGTTTTGCCATTCTTAACATTTCTCCAAGTGAAAATGTTCCGCCGTTAGTGTATACAAAGAAGATAACCTCTTAAGGGTGCAAATGGCTAAAAAAAGGAATGCAAAGCTCAAATCCAGACACTATCTAAAGTCTTCGCCTCTTTCCAAGCGACATTTGCGGATTTGCATAACATCGTCCGAGTAAAATGTAATCAGCAGCTTGTCTAGCAAAAAACAGAAACGGAAAGAGTCCCAAGAAGACCTGCGGTTGTACAATTTAAAAATAGCAGTCTTACGAGATGAGAAAGAATTTGCATTGATAATTGACTTCCAATTCAAAACGACTTCCCGGTTCCCAGGAAACGAAAGCTTGGCCAACGTTTAAAACATATTCATTTTTATTAACAGATTGATTTCCACACAGGGTTCATTATATGCACCAAATAAAACATATTCAGGTCATTTAAAGGAGCTGAGCAAGTTTCATCAACATTGACTGTGTGCATTGTGGGCTCAGTATAAAAACCATCATTAGTATTGCGGAAAGCTGTGGCAGCTTTCAAAAATTATTAGTGATACAATATTCACTTAGAATTTACCTTTACATATTTGTCCCTGGTTTACCTTGTTGAGCACTGCAATACATAGATGATCTAGTGAAATTTCATATGGTACTATTATTGAAGAACCTGGTTGGTTGGTTGTACAACTTTTAATTCCATCGGAAATGGGCGTCCTCTTCCCCGCCCCCGGCACGCGTGCCGGGGAAGACAGGGAGTCGTGCGCCCGCGGATTAGATGCTGGCAGGTAGGCCTGGCTTGTTGCGGCCTCTTCTGCCAGATGGACGGTGCGGTGCTGGATCGCAGCAGGGTATCCCAGGCTTCTCTACTTGTAATATTTTGTCCTGTCCCTGGAGATTGTAGGCACTCCCAAATTATGTGGTCGAGGGTCCCTTTTGCCCCACAGTGTTTGCACAGATCATTGTCCCTAAGGTCTGGTAGCGCGTGAAACGCCCCGACCGGGTTCATGAACGTATTAGTTTAGCCGCCTCCACACGACAGCTACTCTATTATTTAGTCTAACATCTGGCGGGGGTGCCAGTCTACGTCCCAATTTTTAATGGTCGATGATTTCTCCGTAATTTTGCAGACACTCGTCGTATACCCAGTGTTCGGGGGGCTCGACGGCTACCCGGAAGTAGAGAGTTCGGGCTAGCTCGTGAGCCGCCTCGTTACCAGGGATGGCAGCGTGAGCGGGTGTCCAAATTAACTGAATTTTCCTATTCAGCATTCTTTGGGTGAGGATTTTGTTTGAAGAACCTGGGGAATGACTCTACGAAACTTTTTTTCAAGCAGTTCCAATCATTCTTCAGTATTTAAAAACACAAATTGGAAGAAATCCAGGACATGTCCCACTTTATTTATAGTCTACTGCTTTAATGTGCTTACTAGTCGTCATTGTCACTTTTTCGTAAAACACTTAGGAATTATAGGCGCTCTAAACTTTAAAGCGACAAAGTATTGCTCCTCAGAGCAGGGCTTCGCTTGGCGAAAACAAATTTACTAGTATAGCTCCACACCCTTACAATAAAAGAAGCTCCGTACAACGTCTGAGGGATGCAAAAAATTATTTGCAAATGTCTGGCGAGAGGCATCAAGTGGCTCGAACGGCGTTCTCCGTTCACAACGAAATCCTTTAGAGAAAAATGAAAGCTTTAACATTCAAAAAACTCTAATCCCTTATATAGTTACTTGAATACGAGGAATCATATGTAAGCACCAAATGTATAACAATTTTAGGATGACAGGTTAAGAATATAAACAAGGAACGATGCAGCAAAGTTGAATTTTTATCGTGTCTCTGAATACCAAATTTTTCTTCTGAATCGCACAGACAACACAAACACCTGATTTTTTTCAAGATCTGGTAGATGATATTAATTTCTTCATGCTATTCATTTCTCTACATAATCTAGATTGGAATTATGAACAATCATGAAACACAAGGTCCACGGAATGCGGTAAGCTTAATTATTGCAAATGTGAATTTTTCAGTTGCAGTGATAACAGTAACAAGCACGGCAAAGCATTGTCATAGTAGTCTGCAAGAAATGTAAGGAATTGTGAAAAAAAAAAAAAAGGCTAGGTATCATTTTACTCTTCACGACTTTTAACAAGCGAGGAAAAAAGGATGAACTCCTGGGAAAAATTAAGGTCCAAATATATATACATCACGCTCTACTTGCAGAATGCGAAGCACTTTTTGTTTTACATTTAAGAGTGAATCGCTTTTACGTTTTCTGGCAGATTATAAAGTATTTGCCGCTTGAGACGGCATGAGAGAAAAATACCTTCCGGCCTGCGTTGATGATAGATTGGTTTTAGCTTATGGTCTTTCACACTGCAGTTGTACTATTGGCCGTGTGAATGACAAACAAGTACACATTATAAACTCGGCTTTACAAGAACACTTTAAAAAATATACAAACCTCTCTTCACCT
>JAJIZL010007053.1:0-24894 GCA_023969395.1 Amblyomma maculatum | reverse complement strand
CGAACGCACCCAAGGACGATTTTCCCCAGTTGTCCGAACTCAACCAGTCCAACCAGCATAAGCAGGCCTGGAGAGTGCCGCTAAAACAAACCTGGAACGCACTACCAGTCTACAGCACGTCCTTGCGAAATCTCAGGAGGAGGCAGCGGTGGCAAAAGCGGAAGCTACCGCAGCGCAAGCAGTAGCCGCTGCCCTTTGTCAGCACATCGCCAGAGTGGAAGCCCAGATATGTTCTATACAACTGGATCTAATGTTTTTTCCCCCACAACTACTGAATCTCAGTCTTCCCCACCTGACTTATCCTTCGCCGATACCTTGTCCAAAACCTCAAATGCTAGTTCCCTTCCTAATTCACTACCAATGGAAGCTGACACGGAATCCCCTACAAATATTACTCCGTGTATAACGGTCCCTCCCTCCCCTCCCCCCCCCCCCTCACTAGACAGCTTGTCAACCATACTTGAGTCATTTGCTGCTCCATTTGAGGCAAAATTGCAGGAAGCTATAACGCACATCAATCAGAAATGTGTAACACTTAAAAATTCGGCAATCCGCATAACGCGAGAAAACGCTATTCTTAATCACAGATTAGATGCCCTAACGCAAGAATTCTCTGACCGCTATACAGATGCTGAGACTCGGCTCAATACTTAAAGGAATCCATCTTCCAAAGCGCAAGAAACCCAAAGCAGCAGGACAGGAAAGTCATCTCCCTGCTATAGCTCATGAATCCCACCCCTTCGTTTCGACTACCCCTCCGATATGTTGTCATGATGGCATATCGAAACCGTAACCTTACTGTTTGGTAGTGGAACTATCGGGGCTTTGGCCAGAAGCGTCATGTAGTCCACCAACTGCTGTCCTGCGCTACGGGACCCGACATCCTTGCTCTACAGAAAGCCTCCAACCTCCTCACCCTCCTCGGCTATAAACCTAATTTTCCTACATCTCCTGCTCCCTCTCGAGTAGCCTTTTTAGTTAGTCGCTATCTCACCACCATGACATGTCCTCTAGCAATTCCAGACATTGATAACCTTTTAATTGAACTTTTGCCACAACACACTCGAGCGAAAAATGTTTTTATCTTAAATGGGCATAGTCATTCTAAGTGCCATAAAAACAACTATGAGCGGCTATTTGCGCTTGTGAAGTGCGTAGCTAACCAGTGTCCCTTACTCATTGTCGAAGATTTTAACGCTCCAGATACAGCCTGGGGTTACCTGCATGACACACCGAAAGGACGTCGCGTGTGGTTAGCTGCGCAAAAAACCGGTGTCTCCCTTCCCATCGACCCTGCCTTTCCTACCCGCAAGGGAACCAGTGTCTGTAGAGACACTACACCAGACCTTACTTTCGCACATTGTCTCCCTTACGCGTCTTGGTGCAATACACCTGATAACTTAGGAAGTGATCATTTCATCATAGAAATTCTAAACATTCAGCTGCCCTGTAGGCCTCCCAGAGGTTCAACTTTCAAGAAGCGGGATTCTTTCGGAACGTGTAGCGCAGCCCGCGCCTACGCCCCATTAATGACATCACCGAATAGTCCAGACAACTACAAAGCTATGCCCAATCAGTAACTTGTCCCTTACCAGATGATTGCCCAAGCGACACGGTTGACACTCACCTCCTACATTTATGGGAGGCTAAAGGCAGCCTAGAACGACGCTGGAAAAGGCAACGTTGAAACCAGATACTCGCCACCTAGCTCGTCTTAACAGAGAGATAGAGACGCATGCAGCAAAGCTCACGATAGAATTGGGAATCGCTATGCAACAAGTTGGATGGAAATATGAGTGTATCTCAGACTTTGAACCTTTTTAGGCCCTTAATAGACTCCAGCAAGACTAGGACTACCCAACGAGACAACCTCACTAGACTAATACATACTTGCGATACACGTCCCCCGGAACGTCTTCAAGAACTGCGAGATCACTACTTCTCCAAGTAACCTTCAATACTACACCCCAACTATTCAGGGCTCCCTAACGACTTTCTCAACCAACCCATCACAGTATCAGAGGTTGTTGTTGTGGCTGTAGTAAGAAGGAAAAGAAAATTCACGGGCCTGCTACTGGCTCTGTAGCTGAGCCACCTCCGCTGCCTCGTGCAGACAGAAGAGAAAATAGAGAAGAAAAAAAAAGAAGAGGGAGAGAAAGACGCGCGCCGCAACAAGAGCCGTCGTCCACCACCGAAACGGCTCACAGGTGCAGGCCAGGGTGAGATAGGGGTGTAGCTGGTTACGAGACCGACGCTGACGGCTGACGCCGACATTGACGCGAAACGCAGGAACGGGCACCACAGAGCTGCGGTCTAAAAAGTTCCGAGAGCGCTGCAGAGTCTGCAGCGGAAAAAATTACAAAACTCTGCTGAACCAAATAGTAAGCGAAAGCATCAGCTGCGGGGGACCGAACGTTTTTCTTTTTGTTCTTCCTCAGCCTACATATAAAGCCCCGCTTTACCCGAGCCGTATGAACGCACCATAGTGGCCTATAGGGGTAACGTGAATGCCAGAGTCCTAGCAGGCTGATTCTGGCTCGTATGGCTGACGGCGTGAGCCAGGGCCCAATTTCAGTGTACACAACACTTTCAAGGAATTTAGAGAAGCTACATTAACGGCACAAATAACCCGTCTATCCAACTCGGCGGCTGGCCGCACTTTATTAACTCACTTAAACCTTAGACCAGTTGCACAACCTATTGACGGCGTCCCCCTTTCTCCTAACCTCCGCGCTAACCTCATCATACCTCCCATTCCTAAAAACATGTACCCTGAGTGAGACCAGGGCCGCAGAATAGCCAGGACTCACACCCTTCACAGACAATATAGCGACGACCAAGAGATGGTCTACGTGGACGCAGCGGGATATACGTCAGGCTCCCGTATGGTCCTGGCTGTAGCCGACAGTCAAGCAAAGCTGCTTACTTCCAGCTCCATAATCACTAATTCCACCACAGAGGCAGAGGAGGCAGCCATTGCGCTTGCTCTCATCTCTACATCTGCCACAAAAATTATCTCTGACTCCAAATCCGCGATTATAATTATGCCAACGGCTGTATATCCTGCACTGCAGCTCGCATATTACGCTTCTGGCAACCCCGGCACCCTATAACCCTCATGTGGACGCCAGTACATGCCGGCCTCCCTGGCAACGAGGAGGTTAATTCCTTAGCCCGAGGTCTTACTCTCCGGGCTAGAGGAAAGGAGGCGCCGCTCTACAGGAGGAGCTCTACAGGCCGAGGAGCGCCTCCTCTCCTTCCGTGATATTCTCTTGTACTACCGGGACAAACGAAGGGAATATACACTCCCAGCCCTCTCTCTCACCATAGCGCAGGCCGTATACTAGCAAAGCTTGCAGACTCGGACTGCTCCATACCCTAAACTACTGCATGCCCAATACCCTGACCAGTTTTCATCATCATGCAGACTGTGGCAAACCAGGACACTTCCTACACATCTTTCTTGCATATCCCACCTTTCCTCATTCCCCATCACCGAACGTAGCAGAGTCCTACTGAGAGTCTCTCATAAAGAGCACCGCAAATCAAGACCAACGGAATATCATTTCCAGTGCTATGAGGTGGATTGCTCTTCAAGGACTTTCTTTTGCCTTATGAGGGTGTCCCCCATGTAGTAAGGGAGCACCCAAGTGCCATGTAGGGGACTTCGCCTCCAATATTTGTTCCAAATGGCAATAAAATGTTTCTACCACCACGTATCCAACTGCATGACGCCAGTCCGTCTGTAGCGCTCCTCGCGGAATGAGCGGGAGGTAGGCCGCCGTTGGTGTGCAGCGCCTCGCATGGCTGACGGCGTGAGTTGGGCCCCCCCGTTTGTTTCGGCCGATGACATGACGTCCCTCCGTCTGTAGCGCCCCTCGCGGAAGGAGCGGGAGTTATGGCGCGTTGGTCATGGCCTTCGAGATCACTCCCGCGCGCGTGCGGGAGTGATCCCGGAGGCCATGCGTTGGTGTGCACCGCCTCGCATGGCTGACGGTGCGCTTTGGGCCCCCGGTTTTTGCGGCAGATGGCAGGACGTCACACCAGGGGTGAAGCAAAGGTCAATGATATGTACCGCTTCGCTACGCTGAAGGCTTGGAAGTGCAAGTAGTATTGCTTTCGCAACAAAATGGGAAAGCCAAAGCGCTGCTCCTGCGCACTGTGCATCGTGCGCCCCTTGTCAACTCCAACCAGCGTTCCGCTGAATGAATCAAAGTCCACGGGTGTCCTATAATTGTTTTACAAGAGAGGAAAGGCACCGTATCCGTCACGCGGATCGCGCTGACACATCACGCTGACAGATCGTGCAGATAAATCTCGCCTACGCCAGGTTTTCGCCATGAGCCAAGGAAGGATTTCGCCTTCATAGTTGGTTCACAGGAAGGGAAAGGAATACCTGTCGCACTAGTTTCTGTGGACACCTAAAGGCGTTTTGGGGTACCATTGAGTATACATGCCGGCGCCCGATTTTCGCATAATGGGGCTTGTAACAGCTGCGTTTCGATGGAAGCAAAACGGAGAGACGTCCATGTGCTGTTGTTGCGACTGTAGGAAGAAGGAAAAGAAAATGCACGGGCCTACTACTGGCTCCGTTACCGAACCACATCCACTGCCCCGTGCGGACAGAAGAGAAAATTGAGAAGAAAAAGGAGAGAAAGACGCGCATCAGAGGGGGGGGGGGGCAACAGCTGTTGTCCACCACCGAAGCGCTGGTGAGTGCAATGACAGCCTACAACAGATAAAAATTCAGTGGCAGGCTACCCCCGCCGCAAGCGATGTCGACCTACCCGCCCAGCCCCGTAGGGCCAGGAATAGCCACCCTGCACCACCTATCGGTAGCCTGCGCGCGCTGTGCGGTGCCAGCACGTTAAAGATCCCCAGGTGGTCGAAATTGCTCTCCTTCTCCTCTGATTTGATGGCACATACCCACACAAGGGGATCGGCCATGAAGTGGGGTGCAGAGATACTAGATTTTGAGATGTATAACGACATCGCAAAAATAAATAGAAATAAATGCTAGGGAATAGAGAAGGAAATGTAAATATGAAAAAACCAAAATAAAAAAGAGTAAATACTAACGCACGCAGTAGGAGAATACTAAGATTTTTATGTACACATTAAAAATTCAAAGTATATTAGCAAGGTAGACGTTTTGTTTTTATTAAGAAGTTTTGAATGGCGTTAAAAACAGGCCTGTGGCTGTACCCAAGCATGGTGGTACCGAAAGATAATAAAATTTGGCTGCTCAAATTAAGACCCAGCTGTTGTAACGGCTTCTCCAAATACCGTTTTCTCATCATGGTAAAACGGCGACAAAATATCAAGAAATGATCTATTGTTTCCGGTTCCCCGCAGAATGCGGAGACAGGAGAAAGCGCCAAACCAGACCTGTGCATATAGAAATTTAGGGGCGGAATGCGACAGCGTAGCCTGGTTCGAGAGACCACAGTCAGCCTTCATTGACATGATTTCCTATTCCAGGAATACTTGAGATGCAGGTAGTCATCCGACGATAAAACAGATCCAGACTGCGTGCTTAATAAGGCAGGCCTCTCAAAACGTGCTGCTGTTATGTACGCTGTTGCCGGGAGGATGGGAAACACAGGGCCATTCAGAGATTCTTTAGCTAATCTATCAGCAATCTCATTGGCTCACATTACTGTGGCCTGGTACCCACACTATATGTATGACGCTAAAATATGAGGGGAGCAATGAAAGAAAGGTGTTTAAAATTGGCGAATCCATATTCGAAGAAAGCGACAAGCACAAGGAATAAGTCTGTAATTACAGCCACTGTTGAGTATGGTGGGTCTAGTTAGCGCAGAGCAAGCACCACCGCCAGCAACTCCGCCTGGAAAATTGAAGTAAACTCCGGAAGACGGACTGAAAAAGCCCAGTCTAAAAGCGGACAGTATATTCCAACGCCGGCTTTTTCATTAAATTGAGAAGCATTCGTTGCTATCATTATGCCAACAGGAAGACTTTGTAGATGATCTTATAATAATCCATTTAAAATGTGAGTTGATAAGTGTTTTGTATTATTTCGGAAAATGTCATCATAGACAAAATGAACAGACGATGCACTTACTTTTGTTGGAAGGATGTTAGAAAGGACTACGTGCAAAGGTTGTAACAGATTTTGCACTAGAATTACCTGCGGGGTATGAAACCAAGGCCATCCGACTCCAAAAAAAGGAGTCTGGCTCGCAACAAAAAATTGATAGGGAGCGGTGGAATTGTGATTCATATATTTTTAGATACGTCTGGACAGTCAAGAATTGTACTCTAGCTAACAACGGTGGTATTCGGGCTTCAAGGTATAATACATTATTAGCCGCAGATTTGGGGAGCCCGAGGCATAATCTAAGCGCTTCCAGCTCTAAAAGAACAAGCGGACGAATTTTGTAAGCAGGTGAACCAGAAAATAACGCAGATTCAAATTCTATAATTGGGCGGACATACATAACATAAATAATTAAAAGTGCATCTCGCCGCATCCCAGACCTTGGATTGCTTAACCTGCGCAACATACCCACAGCACGAGCCCCCTGCGCTGCAACATGTTCAATGTGATCCCTCCATGCCAGATGAGCATCGTAAATCACCCCTAGATATTTCAAAGAATTTACTTGAGGACTCAATCCCTGCTTAAATGTTAGAGAAAGATTTACCGGATCCTGAATTTGGAAAACAAGGAAAGCGCACTTTTTAATGTTTAATGTAGATCTTAAGTCACATAACTAATTTTGAAGGGAGCTTAGGTACGATTGCAGGCGCCTGTTGAAGGATTGAAAGTCAGGTGCAGCCGTAAAGAACGCGATGTCACCCGCATAGACATATGTGCGAACATCTTAATGAGTGGGAATTGAACTCATTAAAATGTTAAAGTGCACGGGCGAGAGAACTGCCCCTTGAGGGACACCTCTGGTTTGTTGAAATCTGCCAGAATGCACTCCATTCAATGAACAGTAAAAGTGTCTGTTTTGTAGGAATGTAGATATCCACTCAATTAAATATTGTGGAAAAAGTAGAGTTTCTAATTTGTGCAATAAAATTCGGGGCTCTACACTATCATAAGCCTTCTCTATATCGAGAGTCACCAATGCAGCATGCACTTTGTTACGCCGCGCAAGAAGAATTCGACTCTTAAGGTCGGTATGTGCATTCCGTACTGAACATTTTGCGCGAAATCCGATTTGACAGGGTCTAAGAATATGTTTTTGTTCCCCAAACTTGGTAACCCGTTGGAGTACGACCCTTTCAATTAATTTTACCAAGTTTGATGTTAAAGATATTGGTCTGATATTGTCCAAAGTATAGCCACCACCATTATGTTTCAGTAAAGGAATCACTTTGGCTACTGTCCAGCCACCAGGCATCCAAGAATGAATAATTGAGTAATTTACCAATTCTAACAAGGAATTTGGAGCAACCTCAAAGAAGATCTTTAACATTTGTGACGTTACTCCATCAGGTCCAGGCGCAGCAGCTGACAATGTCATTACAATCGAAGAAAGCTGAGAAAATGTAATTTTAGGGACATCCTTAACCGTATCTACTGGGCCTACAAAGATAGGGGATTTGGGAAGTGTTGAAAAAACACGCTTTTCTAAACCTTTAGCGATGTTTTCTACTGTTTTAAGAGCTTCTTTAGGAGTCGGTACACATGAGGGTAAATTTTCTGAGACAGAAATCCTTTTCTCTGATTTTAAAAAGCTGAAAAGTGCACGTCGGTTATTAGATTGTGAAAGGTAGTCGAAATGCTCAGTATCATAATTATCTTTCGCTTGTGCGACTGTGCGTTAAATGTAGCTGCAAAAAGTTTATAATCATGCCAATATTTGGGGCACTGGTTGTGAAGGAGCTTCTTTCATGCCATGCAGCCTTTCTTCTTCTATAACCACGCGAACAATCTGCATTCCACCATTTAGTTGATGTATTTCCTTTAGATGCACGTACTAAGAATTCACACTTCTTACGACAGGATGCAATAGCCTGGCATAATGTTTGCGATTTTAACTCTTCGGTAGCCTCAACCACTGAATCAAGAGACGAAATCAAAAATAATTGAAAAAGGTTATAATTAACGTATGATCTCAACTGAGATGTCGGCGGACTTAAGCGGCAGTTAACCTCAAAAACAATAGGTATATGGTCGCTACAGGTGCCACCATCAACTGTCGACCAATTTAGTATAGAAACCCTAGTGCTGGAAAAAGTTAAATCTATCACAGATTGACTGTGAGCACGTACAAAAGTTGTTAGGCCAGAATTCACGCAGTTAAGGTTATTGTCTGAAAGCCAATCCCACAGACGCTTGCCGCAGGGATCCGTCTTGTAACCCCACGAAACATGGTGCGAATTAAAATCTCCAGCCAAAATAACCGAATTTTGAAAATTAACTAGTAGGTGGTCTAGAGATCTGGTGTCCTGAACACCATGAGGGAAATAAACATTCGCTAATGTAAACGGACTGAACCCTGGAATTTCAAATTCTAAAGCCAATAATTCAGAATCAAAAGTAGAATATTGAAAATAAATCTTAGCCCTATGACAAATTTTGAAGAAATTAGAATAGTAACCCACCACCTCTTGACTAGCGATCTTGTCGGAATGATCGATAATTTTGTAAGTGAAAATGTTTTTCAGTTGTAAGCCAAGTTTCTTGCAAAATAATTATGACTCGATTCTGTTTTAAAGAAAGATAAACTAAATCTGTAGTAGCTGAAAGAAGAGATCTACAGTTCCACTGAAGAACTTTTAACATTCCTATGATTATGTAATCCGGGCAGGAGCGACAGCCTGCCCCAAAATGTTTTCCTTTGGTTTACAGCCTAGCTGTTGCTTTTTTGGTTTTGCCTGTGGGCGAGGTGATGACGGGTTTGACAACGGCATCCACTGCGTTTTAGAATTCGCGTATCTGTCTCTCCCATATCTGCATCATGAGCCTCGTCTGACTTGTCAGAATTTTGCATAGTTGATGTGGAAAGAGACTAATTTTGCGAGCAAGACATTGCAGCTATTAGGTGCTGCACTGATAGTTAATGCCCAGGTGCCGTAGGAGAAACCGTAGCAGTTTGCACAGCCTGAGAAATGTGAGCTGCCAGAACGATGGATATGTATTCTGTGACTGTTGTCACAATCCAATCCACCATTTTGGTCATGGTTGCTTCGACAGCAGTTATTGTGGCTTTAGACATCGAGGAGTCTAATGATTCTCCAGAACGGGCTGACACATCTGCATACCTATGAGCTCTCTCTTTAATTTCTTGAATTGCCTCACGCCTCGAGCAACGTTTCCGGTCAATAATCTCCAAAATTTGCATTTCATGCGCTCTAGAAGGACATTCCAAAGAATTTACTGAGTGAAGTCCGCCGCAAAGACAACATTTGACATTTTGATCAGAGCAAAAGTGTGCTTTATGGGCATCGCTGCATTTGCAACACCGCAAAGTGGATTTGCAACCGCCAGCAGTATGGCCATAACACCAGCAGTTGTTGCACTGCAGAGGCTTTGATGATAGGGGATCTACACTGAATATGAAAGGCCACGCTTTAATCTTCGATGGACAGACTGCCTACAAAGGTAGCAATAACCGATTCTGTCGGCACCCGAACATTATTGACCTCCCGGCTACAGCGATAGACCGCAACAACGCCTGCAGCGGAAAGAAGGCCAAGGGTTTCTTCTGGACTTAATAAGGAATCTACACCTGGGACTAGACCTTTTGTGCAGGCCAGGTGCGAAGGGATAAAACTGCTTACCTGATGACACGCAAAAGCAGAGCAATTTAGCAGATCCTTTATACATGACAGGTCTGATTAACGGCAAAGAATCCCGCCGCGACCAAATTGGCGCACCTCGGCTATTCCTCCGTAGAAGGAAGTGGTTTCCTGAAGGGCAACTCGAACAGCTCCTGGGGTGTGCATTTAATGGTGCCACCATCCTTAGGAAAGAGCGCCACAGGGATGTTGCGGACACCGGAGCTCTGAAATGCTTCCAAGGGCAGATCAAGGGAAGCCGACCAAGGGGAGCGCCCTTGGCCGGGGGACTACGGAGTAATTACTCCGTAGCCCTCCACGACCACCTGGGGATCTTTAACCTGCGCTGACATCGCACAGCACACGGACGCCTCTTCGTTTCGCCCCCATCGAAACGCAACAGCCGAGGTCGGGTTCGAACCCGGGTACTGCGGCACAGTAGCCGGGCATCTTACCACAGCACCAACCCGGCGGGGCACCTTTTCTGTGGACACCTGAACCGAACCGTGCCATAAGGGAAGAGAGGAAGGTGTGAGTGAAAGGGAAATGAGAGAAAGAGGAGCCGTAGTGGCGGACAACGGAGTAATTTCGACAACCTGGGGATCTTTACGTGCTGGCATCGCACATGTTTATGCCAAAGAGAGAGAGAGAAATAACATTTATTGCACCCGTCAAAAGGTTGGTGAGGATCCGAGGCGAAGCTCTGTCCCAACCATGTCCTCCCCCTCAGCCGTCGACCTGGATCCCTTGGATCTTAGCAGCGGCCAGGGCAAGACGGATGACTTCTCGTTGCCCTTTTTTGTCCTGCTTGAGAAGTAGTGCCTCCCAGGACTCATCTGTTCGGTCAGGTTCTCCAAATCTAGGACACGTCCATATCATATGGATCATGTCCGCTATGCCATCGCAACGTTTGCACCTGGGGCTAAAAATTTCCGGGTGCCACTTGCTGTAAAGCTGGGGGTTCGGGAATACTCCAGTCTGTAGCTTACGCCACATAACCTCCTCGCTTTTGGTGAGTTGCTTACACGCTTTTGGTAGTACTGATCTGCCTAATTTGTAATGATTTAGGATATCTTGGTAGGTGTTAAGGTCATCGTCGAACTGCATGGGCTCCTCATTGCGCAAGGGGTACGGGGTTGCGCATAAGTCGTCACTGGGATCCCGGAATGTAGCTAATCCTCGGGCCAGTACGTGCGCTTTCTCGTTCCCCCTCAACCCCTGGTGCGCCGGTGTCCAAATGAGCGCGACCTGCTCTGCCGGTGGTGAACCACTGGCCAACACTCTTGCTGCTATGGCCGAAATGCGGCCCGCGTCAAAGTTTCTAATCGCTGATTTTGAGTCTGTAACTATAATTTTGACCTGTTGTTGTGTTAGAGCTAGCGCGATGGCCACCTTTTCCGCCTCCGTTGTGGTCGAATTTCTGGTGCTGCAGCATACTACCGAGCCCCCGTCTTCTCTAGTTGCTACTGAAACACGTCCCCTACCGTTCGCGCATTGTGCGGCATCTGTATATAAGACGTCCTGTCTTCCCTCAAAACGGGCTTGCAGCACTGTTGTTCTATCACTCCTCCGGCTCTCATGGTAAACGGGGTGCATGTTTTTGGGGAGCGGAGGTATTTTTAATTTGTCTCTAACCTGTCTAGGTACTTTTTCTGTACGTCTGGAGCATGCTTGCGGCTCATACCCCAGTTTTTCCAAAATGCTCCGACCAGTACGACTGCGCAGCAGTCTCTGGTATTGTGAAGTCCTTGCAGCTTCAATGAGCTCTTCGAGGGTATTGGAGACCCCTAGTCTCATAATCTTGTTTGTCGATGTATTGGGTGGTAAACCTAGTGCCGTTTTTATCCCTTTACGAATGAGAACGTCAAGTTTCTCCTTTTCTGCCTTGTGAAGCCGTAAATACGGCGCCACGTAGACTATCCTACTGATTATAAAAGACTGGACTACCCTAAGGAGGTTAGCTTCTTTCATTCCCGCATGTTTGTTTGCGATCCGCTTCAGGAGTCTACAGGTTTGACTGGTGCTAGCGTCTAGCCTCTGTATCGTTTCCGAGTTCCTGCCGTTGGCCTGAATTCGTAATCCCAGAACTCTAATGGTTTCCACCGTTGGTATAACGTTACCGTTGACCCTGAGTGTTATTTTCGGGTTATCCTGCTTTATACGCCGACGATGGGGCGATCGCATTGACGTGAGAACGAGCGCTTCCGATTTCTCGGCCGAACATCTGAGCCCGATCGGTTCTAAGTATGTTTCTATAACTTCGATTGCCCGCTGGAGTGTCTGTTCAATTTAACCGTCACTGCCCCTGCACATCCACAGAGTCAGGTCATCTGCATATAATGTATGGTGTAGCCCTTGGATTTCGTCTAGTTTTGGGGGGAGACCAATCATGGCGATATTAAACAGCGTCGGGGACAACACCGATCCCTGTGGTGTGGCTTTATTTCCCAGTCGAATACCTTCTACTGTGTGTCCCCCCATACTGATAGTTGCCGTTCTATCGCTGAGGAAGTCGCGTATGTAGTTGTACGTGCGAACTCCAACATCTAATGCACTGAGATTCTGCAGAATAGCCGAGTGCTTCACGTTGTCAAAAGCTTTTGACACGTCTAGACCAACGATCACCCTGGTGTCTACTGTTGAATTGTGTATGATCTGTTTTTTTAGCTGCAGCATGACATCGCATGCGGCCAAATGCAGTCTAAATCCTATCATGGTGTTCGGATAGATATCGTTGTCCTCCAAAAACCGGTTCAGCCGGGCCTGAACAACATGCTCCATTAGTTTCCCCACGCATGACGTGAGCGAGATCGGACGCAAGTGTTCGAAACCCGGCCGCTTCCCCGGCTTCGGGAGGAATACGAGGTTTGCGGCCTTCCATGTCGCCGGCAGCCGACCGGCCTCCCAACACTCCTGCATGAATGCTGCGAGGTGTCGGATCGACGCGTCGTCCAAGTTTCTTAGCATTCGATTGTTGACTCTGTCCGGACCTGCAGCAGTCTTTGTTCTCAGTCTATTTATTTCTGCCCGGACTTCGGCAACCGTTATCGGGCTATCTAGCTCCGGGTTTTCCTGGCCCTTATAATCAGGCATTTGTTGGCCTATACCCTCTGCACAGTTCAAATACCGGTCTCGGACTTGGGCTATGAGAGTAGCCGCGGTCCCATCAAAGGTATGTATTAGCCTGTGAATTTGCTGCTTGGCCTCCAGTTTAGATTTGTCGGGATCTAGAAGATGCCGAAGTAAGTGCCACGTACTTGCGTTCCCGATATTCCTGTCCAGTTTTTCACAAATGCTGCCCCAGTTTTGCCTCGTTAAAACAAGCGCATATTCTTCAATTTCTTTGTTAAGCACTGCCAATTCTCTGCGCAAGTTCCTATTCCCTCTTTTCTGTGTGAGTCTCGTTTCTAGATCCTTCTTCTTACGCCAGAGCCTGACCATGTGACGGTCTACTCCTTCAATGTCCTCGTCAACCTCCACCTCCTCCGTTGCTTCGTTGACCGACTGAATGACCTTTTTATTCCAATCGTCAATGTTACTTATGCCTTCCTCGTCACCTGTGCGGCCATTTCGGAAAGCCTCCCAGTTCACCAACGTTGCCTTTTTGGTGCGGACGACCGGTGGGCCGTTATCTACTACGATTTCTATAATTTTATGGTCGCTGCATAAGTTTTCGCCTGTGTTGCACCACGTGGCGTAAATGCAGCCTCCGGTTAGAGTTAAGTCCGGAGATGCGTCTATCGAAACGCTGTTACCCTGGCGGGTTGGTTTCAGGGGATCCGTCAGAAGCAATAAGCCATTCTGCTGAATGCTGTTCCATAGTTCGCGTCCTTTTACCTGCGTGTATCTATACCCCCATGCCGTGTGATGCGCGTTAAAGTCCCCTACTATCAACAGGGGCCCTCCTTTCGCGATCACTCGCGCTTTGGCGAATAGCTCATTGAAGTTGCATTGACGTTTTTGTCGAGGCGGGCTATATACATTGAGGATGAATAGACTTTTGAATTTTCTTTTTTGTGGGATTATCTCGATTAGTATATGGTCAACATTTGTTGTCCCGGTATTATGCTGCAGCACCGTTATATTCCTTTTGACAAGGGTGACCACTCGCGTGTTGTCATCTAGTCCCGCGTATGATTTGTAACTCGCTAGCTTAGCGTGCTTACTGCACTCCTGCAATGCGATTACTTCGGGTTTGTCAATGTTCGTCAAAAACGTTTCCAGTACCGCGCGTTTGCGACTGAAGCCCCTACAGTTCCACTGCCAAATGGTATTTCTACGGTGATGCAGAGCCATTTTTAATGTTATGAATCTCTTGGTAAACCAACGGAATTCTCTCGTCTCTCCTAGCCATTTCGACCCGCATCTCTGCCATAGCACTGTTCAGGCGTTCTAACGCGGTCATAACTTGTTGTTGGAAAATTTTGTCGTCGTCTTCTTTTTTAGCGAATCGTTTTTCCAATCCTTGGACGCGGGTTTCGAGATCCGGCTCGGGACCTCTTTTCTCTTTTGCTGCAGGAGGACTGTCCCTAGGGGTCTTTTCCTGTTCCTTCTGCGGTGCCTCCGCTACCGGCATTTCGGTCTCCATTGGTTGTGAAATTTTGCCTATCGCAATGATTTGTTCCTGCAGTGCTTTAACTTGCGCCTGTAACAACTGATTCTGTTTTTTTAGAGCCTGAACCTCAGCTGAGTCCTGAGAGTCACTACTCACTCCTTTTGATGGTGTCTGCGGCGGTTTCTGCTGCTGCTGCTGCTGCTGCTGCTGCTGCTGCTGCTGCTGCTGCTGCTGCTGCGGCTGTTGCTTTGGTCGAGAGCCCTCCATTATCGTCTTGGACGACGGCGGCTGCAGTCTCGGGAACGAAGAGGAACGGGTTCTTGTACGGCTCTGGAACCGGTTGTGGGACTCACTACGCCCATCGCGACGACTAAAGCGGACCTGTTGCAGCTTCTTGGCCTCCTCCTCGGCGGCTAGCTTCTGTTTGGCTGCCTCCTCGGCGGCTAATTTTGCTTCCCACTTTCTCTTCTTGATAACGTAGGGTGTACGGAAGAGTTCTTTGCAGCGTCTGTCTCCCGTTAGGTGGCCCTTTCCACATAGGCGACATTGGGGAGTGCACTGGTGATCTTCGGGCGGCGATACCACCCCACAACCACGGCACTTAGGTTTTTCACTATCGCACACATCTGAGCGATGACCAAGTTCCCCACATCTGAAGCAAACTTCATATCTTTTTTTGAACAATCGACATGGCATAAGCATGCCTTCAATCCTGACAAATCTTGGGACTTCAGGTTCCAAAAAGGTGATAATAATTGTGGAAGTCTTCCCCATGCGCCGCACCCCAGCGACCGTTGGGTTCTGTGGATCCTTCCTCAATGCTCTGAACAACTGTTCTTCCGTGAATGTATCACAGATCCCATGAACGACTCCTCGGCCGCAATCCTCCGGTGCGATCAGATTGGCCACCACTTCATGCTCCTTGTCATCGAGTTTAAAGCAACGGATTGCGGCTACCTTCACGCCTCGACTAAAGTCCAAGGAATGAAAGAGCACCGTACCTTGCTTTCCGTTGACACACCATGAGTCCAGCTCCGACCAGCTGATTTCGGCAGCCATGGCGAGGGCCTGACTAAGCAGCGGGCCCGACGTGCGTTTAATGACGGCTAGACCTTCACGAGGCCTAATAATCACCTTGATACCTTCTTCCGGGAACCTCGGAAGATTCATAGCTATTGACCGTTCAGCCAATTTTCTTCTAGTTGCTTTAGCAGCGCCATGAGCGGCTTCCCCGTTTAAAACGCGGTGTTGCACCACCTTGTCCTCCTTGGAATCATTCAAAAGCGTCCGCTTGGTTTTTGATTCAACCTTTTTCCTGAGCGTTTGTACCCAGGTGCTGTCGTAGTCTTCTGGATCGAGGTAAGTACCTTCTACGGTCACGTGCATCGTCATTTTTGGTCCACAAACGCGGCGGTAGACCAGCGGTGAAGGGGCCTCCGGGCCGGTCTCCTCGGCCGAAGCCGCGCTAGGCCAAACGGGCGCTAGCGTTTCGCAGGTGGTCCGCACAAGACCGACAATAAAAACCAAACTGCTGCACTCACAGTCACAAATTCGGTGTCCACAAGCTCACGACGCCTTCCGACGCACAATGGCACCACTGAAACCAAATTCCGGTGAAAATTTCTGGCACATCGAGACAAAAAGTGTGGAGCCGACGCAAAACGCGTCCGCACTCCTCAGCCCCTGGTTGCCAACCCCCATGTTTATGCCAAGAATCTGGACAGAGTCTGCTTGAGGGATAGGGGTTCCGTCAAGAAAAAATTCCAGATCAAGAGTGTCATCTTTTGGTGGCCTTCGTCGATTTCTGGCTTTAAGAACCAGGAGTGTAGATCTCTCTGATGCGCAGATGTGTCCGCAATTTTTTAGGGAGTTGCTAGAGCAGTCGACGGCTTCCTGAAGGGCGTCTTGCTGCTGTCCTGGGCAGCCGGATTCTTCTCTGGCACGGACGCTAGCGGGCGCATTCTACATGCGTTCCGCGTTCTTCCAGCAATTGCGCCCGTTTTTGCCACCAACTAACCCCGGTTTTGCGCGAGGCCCTTCGCGACCTATCTAGGGTGGACTGTGCAAATTTCAACGATTTCAGGCGAGATTAGTTGTCTCTATGATCAATTTCCTGCGGCCAATCCTGACCATGGGAGATAGGCCTAATGGCTGCGCACGCTTAGGGTGTGCCCGCTCCTAGCTGTGGTGGCTGCGGCCGCCTCACGTCGACTCGCCTTCCTCCCCTCAAGCTCAGAGATGCCGTATTCCGTAACCGGCACGGACATTTCGCCTGCGGGCCTAGCCGACGGCACATGGACCGCGCTTGAAATGCAACGCCGATACCTCCTACCGACACCAGCGGACACGCCACCGGCCAATACTGCGGCGTCGGATGCCACAACAACTTAATCAAGCGTCTCCGCAGCCGCCTACCGCCACCTGCCAAGAAACGACCACTCCCTCGCCTGCCGATGGATCAATACAAAATCGTCCTTCGCCCTCAAGGTATATATAATATGGTGAGGCTTAAAAAAAACGTAATATATTTTGTCTCTGCCCGTGCCACTACAGTCGACCTGAACGCTGTTGGCCCCGCCAAACTGGCCATATCTATTTATGATGCTGCTCAGATCGACGGCCGCGTAGCCATCACCGCCGACCAAGTTAGAATCCACCCCAGAAACAACACCGTCACGGTCAGTACTCCGGACAAGGACTGCGCTCTCCTCTACGCCAAAGTCCAAACAATCACTTCAGACAAGGTCGCCATACCGGTCGCCATATACGCCCCAGCCCCCGATAACTCGGCGAAGGGGATAATCTACAGAGCCCACAGCCACGAGACCGACGCAGAGATTTAGGCTGAGCTCAAAGCCAGGAACCCGGACCTCACTGTGGTAGACGCACGCCGCATGGGCCGCACACGCCACTACGTGATCACAATCGCTGGTGCCAAGTTACCCCGCTACGTGCGGTACCTTGGCTTTACTTTCGAAGTTTTTCCGTATAAAAGCCGTCCGGGGCGTGCTTTAACTGCCAAAACCTGGGCCACAGAGCGGATGTATTCCCCCATCCAAGAAAGCCAACCTGCCGCCGTTGCGGCACTGCGCACGATCCTCCCCCGGACGGGCAACCACCGACATGCCAGGCGTCGTGTATTGTCTGTAAGGGAGGCCACCCTACAGGCAGCAGGAGCTGTAAATACCGCTTCATACAATCCACTCTAGCCAAGTCCTCTTCCCCAACCACCCACACTGACAACGACGCGGACGAGGCAAACCCTGGACGCCAGTCTCGGCCCCGCGACCACACCTACAGTCGCCACCAGCCTCCTCGGGATCAATCCTTCCCACCACTCGGCAGTCACAGCCATTCCAACCGGAGCCGTTCTGTTTCCGCCTCACGAAGCCCTCGGGCCAGACCCCAGGCTGAACAGGCCAAGACAAAGCAGGTCGCCTGGAAACCCCCCACACAACTCACCGCCTAGTCTCCCGACTCGCAGATAAGGGAGCTGGCAGACATGGTAAAGAAACTACAACTCCAACTAGCTCAAGCGACTGCTAAAATTCAAATCTTAGAATCTACGCAAATAAACCCTAAGTTGTAACCGCAGCAGGTGGCTCGCGCTCCTACCTCTGACGCAGACAGTGATACAAACATGGATGCTGACTAACATAAGCGCACAAAACGTAAAGCAACTCTCCCCCTCTTCATTAGCAGACATCGACACGAAATTTAAGGCCTCCTCTGCTCGTATATCCAAATTTGAGGGCACCCTACTTCAACTCACGCCCATGATCGACCGGTTTGCAGAGAGCTACGCTACAATGGCAGCAAATATTCAAGCCCTTACGGCCCGCCTTGATGCCATCAGCAGCCCACTACAGCTCACCACCCCTCCGAAATCTGGAACCCCTCCAAATACCGCTACCTATCCACCAACCGTTACTGTCGCCATGTCGGAAAGTGCAGTCTCGCGCACCCGTGCCGGAGGTATTTTAAAATCACTAGTGGCTCACTCGCAGCGCCCCGAACCGTACGTCAAACGCGAAGGCTAATTCCCCAGCATAGTCTGGCAATGGAACTGCAGGGGCTTCAAGGCAAAGCGGCGGGCCTTGGAGCACACCCTGCAGGCCCAGCCGCATACCCCTCACATAATAGCACTCCAAGAAACATTCACAGACACTAAACTTGTCCGTTACGCCGCATACAACCAGCAAAAAACCCAAAGCCAAAGTCCCAACACCGCCATACTGGTCCATAGAAATCTAACCGTTAATCAACTGGATTTGAACTACGCTGAATTCCCACACACCTTCATACAGGTCCTCCTAAATACCCGATCACACGCCTCTATTCATATCCTAAATGTCTACAGTTCCCTAGCGACAAGACCACACGAATAGCCACCCTTATCCACAAGGCCTGCATGGTCGCAAGAACAGGAATGCTTCTCATACTTGGTGACTTTAACGCGCCGCACGAGCAGTGGGGCTATCCTCACAAAACGTGCGGCTGTAAGGGAGCTAAAGTGTGGGAGACTACCCAGATACTGGGACTTACACTAATCACCGACCCCTACAGGCCGACCGGCATAGGTAACATCACACGGGACAGCTGTCCTGACCTCACTTTTGCTCGAAACATCTCAGATGCACGATGAGAAAATCTTGGCACGAACATAGGCAGCGACCATTATGTTCTCAGCACGACATTCACAGCCACACTGCAAAGCCCTTTGCTGCACAGTCAAGCACACCCGGTTTCAGATACGTACGTAATAAACGTGCACCCATCCCCATCGAGGACCTGGACGCCTGGACAGCTTCAGTACTCAAGGATGCCGAAAATGCCACCTCCACGACTACACAGGAGGAGGATGGTCTCAACCCTGATGCCAAACTCATCCACGTGTGGGAAGCACAGTGTAGGCTTCACGCTCGCTGGCTGCGACGCAAACATAACCGTCATCTCAAACTTCACTCGGTGGCTCGGTGTTGCATTCACCAAAAAATACGCTTATGTGATGAGAATGGCGGATAGCCCTAACTGTGAAAGATGCGGCTGCGAAGAGACCACACAGCATCTCCTTTGTGAGTGCCCTGCTTTTTCAAGCGAAAGATATGCGCTGCATTCGGCTCTGGACCACCTTGACAGCCGTCCTTTCACAGAGGAGAAAATCCTCGGCCCATGGCCACAGAAGGTGTCTAACGGCAAAGCCTTCAAAGCACTTATGTGTTTTATGAGAGACACAAACTTGATTGAGAAACTGTGACTGTGCTCCTTGCCGCCCTACCTTTCCTATCATTCTCTTCTATCTTTCTCCTTTAAACTCCTCATTCCCCTTCCCCAGTGCAGGGTAGCAAACCGGAAGCTTTGATGGTTAACCTCTCTGCCTTCTCTCTCTTTCTCTCTCTCTCAAACTTCGCCTTACACGCCTTGAGCGAGAAATCGAAACTTACGACATCAAGCTTAGCCGGGAACAATGACATCAAACATGCGACCACCTAAACGGACAGCTAGGCTGTAAAAGCTCATGGTATCTGCTTAAATATCTCCTTGATCCGAACAACACTAAGGCCACATCCCACAACAACCTCGTCCGAGTAATACACGCTTTTCCGGGCACAAATGAGGAACTGCTCGACACTCTGCCAGACAAGTACATTTATACCTCGACCGAAATCCCCATCCCCGCGGCATACACGAGTCTTCACCGACATGGACTGGGACATCACAAAAGCCGATGTTCATGCAGCCCTCAATCACATCAAGATCGCCGCCGCAGGCAATGATCATAACACCAAAAAATGCTCCGTAAGCTCGATGACCAGTCCATCGAAGCACTCACGGAACTTTTCAACGCCCACTGGCATGATGGTCGCCTTCCAGACACCTGGAAGCATGCTAACGTGATCTTTATCCCTAAACAGGGCAAAAAACTTGAGCTGGGCAATCTCTCTTACATCTTGTCTCGCTAAGGTCATGGAACATGTTATCCTTAACAGACTTAAAAACAACACAGACAAAGAAGATTCTTTCAGGCCACTATGATCGGGTTCAGAGCCGGACTCTCCACACAAGACATCATGTGGCAAATACATGATATGTGGGAAATACAACATGACATATTCGACTCAGGCCCTTCTTCAACTCGCTGCGAATATAATCCAGAAATAATAGCTCTACAGGAAACCCACGCTAAGTCACCTGGTATCCGAGGAGCGTATTGCCAAACCCTATCCCGTAGGCGCACTGGAGCAGATGACGCTCTGAGCGTGTTAAACAGCGATTGCTGCTGAAAGATCTCTCGGCATGCAACCTAAAGGTAACATAACTCACTGTAAACGGCGATTGTAGCTAAAAGATGTCTCTGAACGCAACCTAAAGGTAACATACACTCATTGATGCAGGAAATTATAATGGCGAATGTAATTGCTTAGTGTTAACTGTTGTCATGCCGATTGTTGCTGAAAGACTTCCTGAACGCAACCTAAAGGTCACATACACTCACTGAAGGCAGAATATAATAGTGGTGCAAAAATATTTCAACACAGGAGTCGAACAGGTGTTTCAGTGGCATCAGTGCATAGATGGGTGATGTTGATTAATTGCGCCACAAAAACGACGTGAACGCTGGCCTTTAAAGACGTTCTTATTCGTTTTAGACAATATATAGATTATTTGTCGCCAGGTGGCGCTTCTCAGAGCCAAAGCGTCGTCTGCTCGAGTGCTCCTACGGGATATGGTTTGTTAATACGCATCCGGGCCACACGGACAATTCTCGGCCTCGATATTAGCAAGGCGTTTGATAATGTATCACACGCCTTTATTTTGACAGATCTCGCTCAGATGAATGTAGGCACCCGTGCCTACAATTACATCGCAAATTTTCTACACAACCGCACCGCAGAACTCAACATTGGCGAACCCATCAGTGACAGATTACCCTGGGCACCAGAGGAACCCCACAAAGTGCAGTCCTCTCCACTGTCCTCTTTAAGGATTAACAACCCGGGCAGTCGGTCTCACGCATCCAGACGTAATCGCTGAAGCCCCCCCAGACTTTCGCCGAAATTACCAATTTTCACAGAGACGCGACGCCTTTTCCCGCCTCCCCACCCCGACCTCGACCGAGCACAAGCCACCCTGCTCCGCAGATTACAGACACAATCAGTTCTTAGTCACTCCAGGCTATCACTAATTACTAACGGGGAATACGACCCCGCATGTCCAATTTGCAACAACGGAGAACCCGCCACTCAGGCAGACATCCTCTGGGGATGCGAAAATAAGCCGCCCCCAAGGGCTCTCCCGCCAGCTCCCTCTGCGGAAAGCTGGCACCAACTCCTTACCAAGCCCGACATGAACACACAACTTGCACGTATTTCGTGCACCCAGGATGTCGCTCCCACCTGGGGGCCACACAGGAGCCACCTGCCCTAATTCACATCTGGGGCAAATAAAGTTGTTTCTCTCTCCGGGGCGCCGCCTTGAATACAGATTGTTTATCATCGGCATATGGAGCATGTCATATGCCATTTATTTTATCTAGATCCTTCGGGAGTTTCAGCATAGCGATATTAAACAAATGGGGCTATATAACAGAATCTTGTGGGGTGCCTTTGTCTGCTACCAGGAATTTGCCCGTCTTGAGGTTCCCCAGGCTTATGGGGGCCGTACGATTCGTCAGGAATGTATAAACGTAGTTATATGCTCGCTTTTCGCAATTGGTGCCCTGTAGGTTGCGAGGAATTGCGGCGTGTGAGACGTTGCCAAGCGCTCCCTTTATTCATATTGCAAGAATGACGCTCATACTGTATTTGTCAATATGGTCAATAATACCGTGTTTCAACTGGAGTAGGATATCTCGTGCAGATAGGTGTTGTCTGAATGCATAGAGGGTATTGGGGATGTGCCCTTGATTTTTCAAATGGTCTTTGAGGTGGTTCAGGACCATGTACTCGTCGAGCTTCCCTGCGCATCAAGTGAGGGATATAGGTCGCAGTTTCCCAAGTCCTGGTGATTTGTGGGGCTTAGGAATCATGATCAACTCAGCGTGTTTCCGCGCTTCTGGTATGTCTCCCGTCTCCCAGCTGTTGTTGACTTTATCAATGAGGTACGTCATTGCTTCTTGGTTAATTTTGCGTAAGGTTTTGTTGGTTATTTGCTCCTTGCCTGTGGTGGTATTCCGTGTGAGCTTCGTCAGGGACGCCAGAAGTTCCGTCATCGTAAAAGGTCAATCTAGAGCCTCATTTCGGATCCCTTGGTACGTCGGGTGTATGATGTAGTGTGGAGGTAACAAACTGCCATTGGAGAATTGCTTGTTAATCTCATTCAGAATTTCTTGCTCCGTTCAATCGTTGGAATGTAATATTCTAGCCAAGTTTTTGTAAGACGTTGATTTAGATTCTGTCGTGCCAATGAAAGATTTAAAAATGTTTTAAGTATTACGCATACTCAGATTTCCTCGTAGTCGATCACAAAACTGGTTCCAATTTTGTCTTCCGAGGTCTTCGGCATACTGTTCCACCTGTTTGGTGATTTTGGCAATCCGTGCTTTTAGGGTTCTTTCTGCTTTCTCCATCTTCTAAGGCGTTCTCGGCGGGCTTTCCAAAGGTGCGGTAGATGAGAATCCACTGCCAGTGTTTCTGTCGTGAGTTATATACGTTTTGTGACATTCGACCCTTTCTATTGAGTTGGTCCAAGCTTCCAGGTCGGCCGTGGATGGGGGTGGGATGTCTCTCCTGAAAGCATCGCAGTTCGTAAGGCGAGCTTTGCCGATGCGAGGCGGTGTCTTATGGGTAATTTCAGTTTGTATTACGTGGTGATCACTGCAAAGAGTCTCTTGAGCCTGGTTATGTAACTTGCGAGATGCCCCTGGTGAACGTCAAATCAGGATTTCTGTCTGCAAACAATGTTGCCAATTTTGGCGTGTCATTTACAGAGTTGGCGATGCTGCATCTTATCGTGCACCCGGATACCATTTTTGTTCGCTTTGATGTATCCCCAGGCAGTGTGGTAGGCGTTGAAATCTCCTAACCCAATAAGCTTGTGTCCTTGTGCAAACTGATTCAGTTCCCGCATGAGGGCATCGAAGCCTGCCAGGGGATCCCAGCGAGGAATGTGCGGAATAAGGACGAACAAGCTCTGCTCACTCTTCCTGTTGGGGATTACTTCAACGAAGGTGTGCTTGATGAGGCTGCTCACGTGGTGCAGTTGTGCACTAAGAGGTTTCTGTGCCAAAATAGCTGTACGACGTGTACTATCCGGAGCATATGTTTCATATCCTCGGATACCAGGTGACTTAGTGTGGGTTTCCTGTAGAGCTATTACTCCTGGATTATATTGCGCAGCGAGTTGAAGAAGGTTTTGCATTTTTTTGGTCGGAAAGATCTGCAGTTACACTGCCATATTTTCACTTTTGGGGGCGGTGTTCTTCCTTCACTGTTGTTGGGAGATATCTTGTTTACAATCAAAGGTGGCCTCCGCTTAGTTTGCGTCTGTTTTAGCCTTCTTGCGTGCATTCTCCTGTTTACTGAGAATCTGTTCGACGTGAGTCTGGGTAATGCAGTTTTGTTGAGCATGCAGGCGGGGGTCTTGGGGGGTTTCGCTTATTTTCTGCATTTCATGACTTAACATTTGGGTCATGTGCTGCATGACCTGCTGCATGATCTGCTGCGCCACCTGCTGCGTAATTTGTTGTGTCACAGGTGTGAGGGCTTTCTGGATCCCTTCGTCGTTAAGTTCCTTGACGCGTTCTTCTGTCAGCGCTGGTTGGTGCTTTTGCTTGTGATTTTGCTCTGAAGCTATTTATAATGACCACTTGTTCTTTGCATTTGTTAAGAAGCTTATCGATGGATGCTTGCTGTTACTGTGATTTGGCTTGTATCTCGTCGGATATCTTGTTCTCGTCACGGTCGCACTGCCCACCAGTTGCAGTTCCTGCGTAGCTGACCTGCTTTTAGGTTTGAGAGCGTCAGTAGGAGTCAGACCAGCTAGCTTGTCGTGACCTTGAGGAGATTCTTGAGCTCGTGGTGAAAGGTTTGCTCGCTGTCTGAAGGTTAGCGTTGCTCGTTGTTGTTGTTGAGTGAACGGGAGAAGAACTGTCGTAGTCCGCGTTCCATCGGCGTTCCTGTTCATAGCTTTTGGCCTCCCATTGCTGCCTGATCTGGATCAGCGCCACCTAGAGTACGAACTTGTCTAGGTGGGGCTATGTGGCTAGGGTGGGGGGGGATTGGGCTTGAGTTCTTTCTTGCAGTTTCGGCTGGCGGTTTCATGTTGGAGTTGACATAGCTTGCATTTCGGTTGAGATTGGTTTGGATTACAGTGGATTTGATATGATTATACTGGATTGGAGGGGAGTAGGTAGCCCAGCGCCAGGCACACATGCTTTCGCTACATATATCCTGGCCTGGCTGAGTTAAGCCATGCCCAAAGTTTTGTGAATGAGGCCGAGCTAATGGTTTTTTAATAATAATAATAGTAATAATAAGAATATTAATAAGTTCACAGTAAAGGAAAGGCGCACAGAAACCACGTGAAAGTAGAAAGAAAGAAAGAAAGAAAGAAAGAAAGAAAGAAAGAAAGAAAGA
>JAJIZL010007052.1:0-10996 GCA_023969395.1 Amblyomma maculatum | reverse complement strand
TATTATTATTATTATTATTATTATTATTATTATTATTATTATTATTAGTAGTAGTAGTAGTAGTAGTAGTAGTATGGAGGAAGTCCCGTTTCACTAAGTTGGCACTGAATTGTAGGTAACGGCCAAATTCACTGCCTAAATATCTTCAGTTTTAATTATTAATGATAATAATATTAATTGGTTCACAGGAAGGGAAAGGCGCAGTATCTGTCACACGTGTCTGTGGACACCAAGGGATGGAGGAAGAGAGAAAGAGAAGCCGTAGCGGAGGGCTACGGAGTAGTTCAGGTGTCCACAGACACAAGTGTGACTTGTGTCTGTGGACACCAAGGGATGGAGGAAGAGAGAAAGAGGAGCCGTAGCGGAGGTCTACGGAGTAGTTCAGGTGTCCACAGACGCAAGTGTGACAGATACTGCGTCTTTCCCTTCCTGTGAAACAATTATTATTATTATTATTAATTAAAACTGTGAAGATAATATTTAGCCAGTTAATTCGGCCATTAACTAGACAATTCAGTGCCAACTTCGTGAAACGAGTCTTCCTCTATACTACTAATGATAATAATAATAATTAGCAGACAAATATTACTGTGTGTTATTATTATTATTATTATTATTATTATTATTATTATTATTATTATTTAGTAGTAGCAGTAGTTGTAGTAGTAGTAGTAGTAGTAGTAGTAGTAGTAGTAGTAGTAGTAATAGTATTATAGGCTCTCAAGAGCTACTGCCGCGTCCAACGTGACGCCCATTGAAAAAGCATGCGCCGCTAATCGCTAGGCTGCTCGGCTCCTGGGGGCGGTAGATGCTAGTCGGAACAGCCCGTTTTCTTCGTCTCTTCTGTTGCTGTGTCCCTTGCGGAGCCACCGTACCGAGTAAACCCAAATACGCCCCCCGGACGGGCAACCACCGACATGCCAGGCGTCTTGTATTGTCTGTAAGGGAGGCCCCCCTACAGGCAGCAGAAACTGTAAATACCGCTTCATACAATCCACTCTAGCCAAGTCCTCTTCCCCAACCACCGACACTGACAACGACGCGGACGAGGCCAACCCTGGACGCCAGTCTCGGCCCCGCGACCATGCCCACAGTCGCCACCAGCCTCCTCGGGATCAATCCTTCCCACCACTCGGCAGTGACAGTCGTTCCAACCGGAGCCGTTCTGTTTCCGCCTCATGAAGCCCCCGGGCCAGACCCCAGGCTGAACAGGACAAGACACCGAAGCAGGTCGCCTGGAAACCCCCCACACAACTCACCGCCTAGTCTCCCGACTCGCAGGTAAGGGAGCTGGCAAACATGGTAAAGAAACTACAACTCCAACTAGCTCAAGCGAATGCAATAATTCAAATCTTAGAATCTGCGCAAATAAACCATAAGTTGTAACCGCAGCAGGTGGCTCGCGCTCTTACCTTTGACGCAGTCAGTGATACAAACATGGATGCTGAATAGCATAAGCGCACAAAACGTAAAGCAGCTCCCCCTCTTCATTAGCAGACATCGAAGCGAAATTTGAGGCCTCCTCTGCGCGTATATCCAAATTTGAGGGCCCCCTATTTCAACTCACGCCCGTGATCGACCGGCTTGCAGAGAGCTACGCTACAATGGCAGCAAATATTCAAGCCCTTACGGCCCGCCTTGATGCTATCAGCAGCCCTCTACAGCCCACCACCCCTCCGAAATCTGGAACCCCTCCAAATACCGCTACCTATCCACCAACCGTTACTGTCACCACGTCGGAAAGTGCAGCCTCGCACACCCGTGCCGGAGGTATTTTAAAATCACTTGTGGCTCTCTCGCAGCGCCCCGAACCGTACGTCAAACGCGAAGGCTAATTTCCCAGCAATGGAACTGCAGGGGCTTCAAGGCAAAGCAGCGAGCCTTAGAGCACACCCTGCAGGCCCAGCCGCATACCCCTTACATAACAGCACTCCAAGAAACATTCACAGACACTAAACTTGTCAGTTACGCTGCATACAACCAGCAAAAAACCCAAAGCCAAATTCCCAACACCGACATACTGGTCCATAGAAATCTAACCGCTAATCAACTGCATTTGAACTACGCTGAAGTCCCGCACACCTTCATACAGGTCCTCCTAAATACCCGATCATACGCCTCTATTCATATCCTAAATGTCTACAGTTCCCCAGCGACAAGACCACACAAATAGCCACCCTTATCCACAAGGCCTGCATGGTCGCAAGAACAGGAATGCTTCTCATACTTGGTGACTTTAACGCGCCGCACGAGCAGTGGGGCTATCCCCACAAAACGTGCGGCTGTAAGGGAGCTAAAGTGTGGGAGACCACCCAGACACTGGAACTTGCACTACTCACCGACCCCTACAGGCCGACCGGCATAGGTAACAACATCACACGGGACAGCTGTCCTGACATCACTTTTGCTCGAAACATCACAGATGCACGATGGGAAAATCTTGGCACAAACATAGGCAGCGACCATTATGTTCTCAGCCCGACATTCACAGCCACACTGCAAAGCCCTTTGCTGCATAGTCAAGCACACCCGTGTTCAGATACGTACGTAATAAACGTGCACCCATCCCCATCGAGGACCTGGACGCCTGGACAGCTTCACTACTGAAGGATGCCGAAAATTCCACCTCCACGACTACACAGGAGGAGGATGGTCTCAACCCTGATGCCAAACTCATCCACGTGTGGGAAGCACAGTGTAGGCTTCACGCTCGCTGGCTGCGATGCATACATAACCGTCATCTCAAACTTCGCCTTGCACGCCTTGAGCGAGAAATCGAAACTTACGCCATCAAGCTTAGCCCGGGAACAATGACATTAAACATGCGACCACCTAAACGGACAGCTAGGCTGTAAAAACTCATGGTATCTGCTTAAAAATCTCCTTGATCCGACCAACACTAAGGCCACATCCCACAAGGACCTCGTCCGAGTAATACACGCTTTTCAGGGCACAAATGAGGAACTGCGGGGCACTCTGCCAGACAAGTACATTAATACTTCGACCGAAATACCCATCTCCGCGGCATACACGAGTCTTCCGAACACCGACATGGACAGGGACATCACAACGGCCGATGTTTATGCAGCCCTCAATCACATCAAGATCGCCGCCGCAGGTAATGATCATAACACTAACAAAATGCTCCGTAACCTCGATGACCAGTCCATCGAAGCACTCACGGAACTTTTCAACACCCACTGGCATGATGGTCGCCTTCCAGATACCTGGAAGCATGCGAAAGTGATTTTTATCCCTAAACAGGGCAAAACACTTAAGCTGGGCAATCTCTCTCACATCTTGTCTCGCTAAGGTCATGGAACATGTTATCCTTAACAGACTTAAAAACCACACAAAGAAGATCTCCTTCAGGCCACTATGATCGGGTTCAGAGCCGGACTCTCCACTCAAGACATCATGTGGCAAATACAACATGATATGTGGCAAATACAACATGACATATTCGACCCAGGCCCTATCCGGGCCGCGTATTGCCAAACCATATCCCGTAGGCGCACTGGAGCAGATGACGCTCTGAGCGAGTTAAACGGCGATTGCTGCTGAAAGGTCTCTCGGAATGCAACCTAAAGGTAACATAACTCACTGTAAACGGCGATTGTAGCTAAAAGATGTCTCTGAACGCAACCTAAAGGTAACATACACTCACTGATGCAGGAAATTATAATGGCGAATGTAATTGCTTAGTGTTAACTGTTGTCATGCCGATTGTTGCTGAAAGACTCTCTGAACGCAACCTAAAGGTAACATACACTCACTGAAGTTAAAAGTTAAATTGGTTCACAGGAAGGGAAAGGCGCAGTAACTGTCACTCTTGCTCTGTGGACACCCGAACCGCGCCGTAAGGGAAGGGAGGAAGGTGGGAATGAAAGTGGAAAGAGAGAAAGAGGAGCCGTAGTGGAGGGCTACGGAGTAATTTCGACCACCTGGGGATCTTTAACGTGCGCTGACATCGCACAGCACACGGACGCCACTTCGTTTCGCCTCCATCGCAACGCAGCCGCCGCGGTCGGGTTCGAACCCGGGAACTCCGGCACAGTAGTCGGGCGTCTTACCACAGCACCACCCCGGCGGGGATTCTCACTGAAGGCAGTATATAATTGTGGTGCAAAAACATTTCAACACAGGAGTCGAACAGGTGTTTCAGTGGCATCTGTGCATAGATGGGTGATGTTGATTAATTGCGCCACAAAAACGACGTGTACGGTGGCCTTTAAAGACGTTCTTATTCGTTTTAGACAATATATACATTATTTGTCGCCAGGTGGCGCTTCTCAGAGCCAAAGCGTCGTCTGCTCGAGTGCTCCTACGGGATATGGTTTGCTAATACGCATCCGGGCCACACGGACAATTCTCGGCCTCAATATTAGCAAGGCGTTTGATAATGTATCACACGCCTTTATTTTGACACATCTCGCTCAGATGAATGTAGGCACCCGTGCCTACAATTACATCGCAAATTTCCTACACAACCGCACCGCAGAACTCCACATTGGCGAACCCATCAGTGACAGATTACCCTGGGCACCAGAGGAACCCTACAAAGTGCACTCCTCTCCCCTGTCCTCTTTAATGTCATCATGAGGGGCCTTCCCCCACTTTTAAACGCCATACCTCACGTAAAACAACGCCTATACGCCGACGATATCACCCCCTGGACCAACTCTGGTTCAGACGGGGACATCCAGAGCTCCCTCCAGAAGGCCATTGGCACCGTCCATGCGAACGGCCTCACATTCTCCGCAACAAAATCAGAACTGCTTGTCATCCGCGACACGAGAGTGCGCCGACCCACTCCCGCAGCTTTTGAGCTCCTCAGGCTCCACATCGACACTCACCTTATACCTTCCGTCCAGCCCATCCGTGGCCTGGGCATGCTAATAAGAACAATACACAAATCTTGTAAGCAATACAACGCCTCCGCACTACAGCTCACCAAATAATCAGCCTTATCCGCCGGATATCCACACGTCGTAGAGGAATGATGGAGGATGACCTCTGCCGGCTAACACAGGCATTCCTCGTTAGCAGGATAGTATCCTCCTATCCCTACTATCACCTTTGCCGAAAAAATGAGGAGGCAGATAATAGCATCATCCGCTCGGTGTACAAGGCTGCCCTAGGGTTGCCACAATACGCTAGCACACGACACCTCCTCCAACTAGGCATTTACAACACTCTTTCCGAACCTATTGAGGCACGCAAGACAGCCCAAATTCATCGCCTCTCCAGGACAAATCACGGCCGTCTCATCATGGACCGGTTAAACGTCAACCCAATAGGCGATCCCCATCCCACAGCCCCCCTCCCGACATGTGTACACAGCCGCCTCGTTGTCAAACCGCTACCAAAAACACGCTCCCTGGCCGACACGATACGCGACACGCGCCGTCAGCACAAAGCCAGAGCACTCGATGACATCTACTATACCGACGAACACGCAACATAGTGGACGCGGCAAGGCAAGATGCAGCAACCTATGTGGCCTGTGCTACCCCACCGTAATCTATCCTTATCTCCGCCGCCACGGTGCGCGCCTCCTCCCCCACCGCAGCGGAAGAAACAGCGGTAGCGCTGGCCATCGCTGACCCGCGTACGCGTACAGTCCTCAGTGACTCAAAAAGAGCAATTCCAAATTTTTCGGCAGGCTACATCTGCCTTCCTGCCTTCCTGCGTGGCTGCACTCCTGACCACAAAATTAACTAAGTCTGGGTACCCGCCCATGCGGGCAACTCTGGAAATGATGGGGCCGACCAACTTGCCCGAGGATTAACAACCCGGGCAGTCGGTCTCACGCATCCAGACGCACTCGCTGAAGCCCCCCAAGACTTTCGCCGAAATTACCAATTTTCACAGAGACGCGACGCCGTTTCCCACCTCCCCACCCCGACCTCGACCGAGCACAAGCCACCCTGCTCCGCAGATTACAGACACAATCAATTCTTAGTCACTCCAGGCTCTCACTAATTACTAACGGGGAATACGACCCCGCATGTCCAAATTGCAACAACGGAGAACCCGCCACTCAGGCAGACATCCTCTGGGGATGCGAAAATAAGCCGCTCCCAAGGGCTCTCCTGCCAGCTCCCTCTGCGGAAAGCTGGCACCAACTCCTTACCAAGCCCGACAAGAACACACAACTTGCACGTATTTCGTGGGCCCAGGATGTCGCTCCCACCTGGGGGCCACACAGGAGCCACCTGCCCTAATTCACGACATCTGGGGCAAATTAAGTCGTTTCTCTCTCCGGGGCGCCGCCTTGAATCCAGATTGTTTATCATCGGCATATAGAGCATGTCATATGCCATTGATTTTATCTAGATCCTTCGGGAGTTTCAGCATAGCGATATTAAACAAATGGGGCTATATAACATAACCTTGTGTGGTGCCTTTGTCTGCTACCAGGAATTTGCCCGTCTTGAGGTTCCCCAGGCTTATGGGGGCCGTACGATTCGTCAGGAATGTATAAACGTAGTTATATGCTCGCTTTTCGCAATTGGTGTCCTGTAGGTTGCGAAGAATTGCGGCGTGTGAGACGTTGCCAAGCGCCCCCTTTATACATATTGCAAGAATGTCGCTCTTACTGTATTTGTCAAGATGGTCAATAATACCGTGTTTGAATTGGAGTAGGATATCTCGTGCATATAGGTGTTGTCTGAATCCATAGAGCGTATTGGGGATGTGCCCTTGATCTTTCAAACGGTCTTTGAGGTGGTTCAGGACCATGTGCTCGTCGAGCTTCCCTGCGCATCAAGTGAGGGATATAGGTCGCAGTTTCCCAAGTCCTGGTGATTTGTGGGACTAATTTTGCGTAAGGGTTTGTTGGTTATTTGTTCCTTGCCTGTGGTGGTATTCCGTGTGAGCTTCGTCAGGGACGCCAGAAGTTCCGTCATCGTAAAGGGTCGATCTAGATCCTCATTTCGGACCCCTTGGTACGTCGGGTGTATGATGTAGTGTGGAGGTAACAAACTGCCATTGGTGAATTGCTTGTTAATCTCATTCAGGATTTCTTGCTCCGTTCAATCGTTGGAATGTAATATTCTAGCTAAGTTTTTGTGAGACGTTGATTTAATTCTGTCGTGCCAATGAGAGATTTAAAAATGTTCCAAGTATTACGCATAATCAGATTTCCTCGTAGTCGATCACAAAACTGGTTCCAATTTTGTCTTCCGAGGTCTTCGGCATACTGTTCCACCTGTTTGGTGATTTTGGCAATCCGTGCTTTTAGTGTCTTTTCTGCTTTCTCCATCTTCTAAGGCGTCCTCGGCGGGCTTTCCAAAGGTGCGGTAGATGAGAATTCACTGCCAGTGTTTCTGTCGTGAGTTATATACGTTTTGTGACATTCGACCCTTTCTATTGACTTGGTCCAAGCTTCCAGGTCGGCCGTGGATGAGGGTGCGATGTCTCTCCTGAAAGCATCGCAGTTCGTAAGGTGAGCTTTGCCGATGCGAGGCGGTGTCTTATGGGTAATTTCAGTTTGTATTACGTGGTGATCATTGCAAAGAGTCTCTTGAGCCTGGTCATGTAACTTGCGAGATGCCCATGGTGAACGCCAAATCAGGATTTGTGTCTGCAAACAATGTTGCCAATTTTGGCGTGTCGTTTACAGAGTTAGTTGGCGATGCTGCATCTTATCGTGCACCCGGATACCATTTTTGTTCGCTTTGATGTATCCCCAGGCAGTGTGGTGGGCGTTGAAATCTCCTAACCCAAAAAGCTTGTGTCCTTGTGCAAACTGGTTCAGTTCCCGCATGAGGGCATCGAAGCCTGCCAGGGGATCTCAGCGAGGAATGTGCGGAATAAGGACGAACAAGCTCTGCTCACTCTTCCTGTTGGGGATTACTTCAACGAAGGTGTGCTTGATGAGGCTGCTCACGTGGTGCAGTTGTGCGCTAAGAGGTTTCTGTACCAAAATAGCTGTGCGACGTGTACTATCTGGAGTATATGTTTCATATCCTCGGATACCAGGTGACTTAGTGTGGGTTTCCTGTAGAGCTATTACTTCTGGATTATATTGCGCAGCGAGTTGAAGAAGGTTGTGTTTTTTTGGTCGGAAAGATCTGCAGTTACACTGCCATATTTTCACTTTTGGGGGCGGTGTTCTTCCTTCACTGTTGTTGGGAGATATCTTGTTTACAATCGAAGGTGGCCTCCACTTGGTTTGCGTCTGTTTTAGCCTTCTTGCGTGCCTTCTCCTGTTTACTGAGAATCTGTTCGACGTGAGTCTGGGTAATGCAGTTTTGTTGAGCATGCAGGCGGAGGTCTTGGAGGGTTTCGCTGATTTTCTGCATTTCATGACTTAACATTTGGGTCATGTGCTGCATGACCTGCTGCATGACCTGCTGCGCCACCTGCTGTGCAATTTGTTGTGTCACAGGTGTGAGGGCTTTCTGGATCCCTTCGTCGTTAAGTTCCTTGACGCGTTCTTCTGTCAGCGCTGGTGGGTGCTTTTGCTTGTGATTTTGCTCTGAAGCTTTTTATAATGACCACTTGTTCTTTGCATTTGTTAAGAAGCTTATCGATGGATGCTTGCTGTTGCTGTGATTTGGCTCGTATCTCGTCGGATATCTTGTTCTCGTCACTGTCGCACTGCCCATCAGTTGCAGTTCCTGCGTAGCTGACCTACTTTTAGGTTTGAGAGCGTCAGTAGGAGTCAGACCAGCTAACGTTTCGTGACCTTGAGGAGCTTCTTGAGCTCGTGGTGAAAGGTTTGCTTGCTGTCTGAGGGTTAGCGTTCCTCGTTGTTGTTGAATGAACGGGAGAAGAACTGTCGTAGTCCGCGTTCCATCGGCGTTCCTGTTCATAGCTTTTGGCCTCCCAATGCTGCCTGATCTGGATCAGCGCCACCTAGAGTACGAACTTGTCTAGGTGGGGCTATGTGGCTAGGGGGGGGGGGGGATTGGGCTTGAGTTTTTTCTTGCAGTTTCGGCTGGCGGTTTCATGTTGGAGTTGACATAGCTTGCATTTCGGTTGAGATTGGTTTGGATTACAGTGGATTTGATATGATTATACTGGATTGGAGGGGAGTAGGTAGCCCAGCACCAGGCACACATGCTTTCGCTACATATATCCTGGCCTGGCTGAGTTAAGCCATGCCCAAAGTTTTGTGAATGAGGCCGAGCTAATGGTTTGTAATAATAATAATAGTAATAACAATAATATTAATAAGTTCACAGTAAAGGAAAGGCGCACAGAAACCACGTGAAAGTAGAAAGAAAGAAAGGGGAGCCGAAGTAGAGGGCTACGGAGTAATTCCGACCACCTGGGGATCTTTATTGTGAGGGCATCGCACAGCATACGAACATCTTTTCGTTTCGCATCCATAGAAACGCAGCCGCCGGCGGTCGGGGTCGAACGCGGGTACTTTGGTATAGTATTCGGGCATCGTAACCACTGCACCACCGCTTCGGGGTGAGCGAGCTTTGAAAAATAAGAAATTTTACCACGATATCTTTAAACATATTGCCGGCACCCGGTACCACGGTAAGCGATGAAGAACCAAGGCTGTTGTCAATGTTGTCCCCTTCTTGTCCACGAACATCATAATTGTTTAAAGTTGTATTCTTTACTATTTGAAGGACCTGTACCGTGCAGGGTTTTGACAGCCACCTTATAGAAAATAGTTCAACGGTAACATCAAACATATGCATAACTAGAATAGCAGCATTGAACAGAAAACGGACATAGTCTCTCATCTGGTAGCCCTGTTAGTGGCAAGGTTTTTTGATCATTTCTTTGTATAAACTCAATAATTTGCTGCTGTGCAAGGCTGACATAGGAGGAGCTGACCACCTTAAGATGTTGGTTCTTTACCGCAGGTGGTCGATGTCATCACGAAGAAAACCTTGGGGCCAGATGAATGCGGTGAGATTTGCATCCGAGGACCTATCACCTTCAAGGGTTACTTAAACATGCCTGAAGAAAATGAGAAGGCATTTGACAAAGAAGGCTTCTTTCTCACAGGTAAAAATTACCAGCCCACATATTGTTATATTTCTCGTAACTCGCCCGCAGACAGGATTCAGCGTGCTGTTTGCCTTTGCCGCTTTCGGGCTGTGAGGGGAAATCCTGCAAAGAAACATTGTTGGGGTTCAAAGCAGCTGAGCCTAGCTAACGAGCGTATTCGCTCCTGGCTAGTGTTATGAGCACGCGGTGAGCTTCTTGCTGTTCGGGAGTCTCGGCTTCAAACCTGACACGACTGCGTTCTCTATGGCTAGCGATGTACACCTAACGCTGGGGTTCATTAGAAGGATTGTCCGATTTAACCTGACGCTTCAAGCATAGTGCATTCATCGACAGCCCAAGCACCGCGTCGTCAAGGCTGGGCTGAGGAAGCGACCCGAAGTTGAGCAGCTTAAATACCCTCTCTAAGCAGATGTCATGTGGTGGACAGGTAACCGGTTTAAACCAGCGGCAAGCGCAAGAAATAACCTCGCGGCGCGGCTGTGGCAATGCGCAGATAAAAAAGGCGCATGCGCAGGTGAATGACCTTGGAAAATGGTAGCAGTACAGTAAACGTTCTAAAAGGATTGCGTCTATTGGCTAATTACAATTACAGTTTAGTTCTGACAGGACATGCATGATTTCTCAGAAAGGTAGTTCAATAAACTGTGGCCGTTTGTTGATGCGAAACTATTCATATGGGGTGTGGCGTTGAAGGGGGCATTGTAATTGATAGTACATGGCGAAAATTGATGCAACGTGAACTTGATATTGAGACGGGGTTAATACATTATTTGAGGAAAGCTGGTCAGTGTCTAGAGCTTCGAAAGGCCGAAGTGAAAATTTGTGTCAAATGCGTGTTCAAAAGGTGACCCAGCAAACGATAAAACATGACCCATAAATTACTTTACAACGTATAGATGAAAGAAAAAAAAATGATGGTGTCCTATTTCACATTAAGAATTGGATAGCATTCAAGTTTGAAGTCTGCTCGGTTTATTTATTTTTATCTATCGTTCCTGCTCGCCGCATATGC
>JAJIZL010007051.1:0-20790 GCA_023969395.1 Amblyomma maculatum | reverse complement strand
CGAACGCACCCAAGGACGATTTTCCCCAGTTGTCCGAACTCAACCAGCCCAACCAGCATAAGCAGGCCTGGAGAGTGCCGCTAAAACAAGCCTGGAACGCACTACCAGTCTACAGCACGCCTTTGCGAAATCTCAGGAGGAGGCAGCGGTGGCAAAAGCGGAAGCTACCGCAGCGCAAGCAGTAGCCGCTGCCCTTTGTCAGCACATCGCCAGAGTGGAAGCCCAGATATGTTCTATACTACTGGATCTCATGTTTTTTCCCCCACAACTACTGAAGCTCAGTCTTCCCCACCTGACGTATCCTTCGCCGATACCTTGTCCAAAACCTCAAATACTAGTTCCATTCCTGATTCACTACCAATGGCAGCTGACACGGAATCCCCTACAAATATTACTCCGTGTATAACGGTCCCTCCCTCCCCTTCCCCCCCTCCCAACTCACTAGACAGCTTGCCAACCATACTTGAGTCATTTGCTGCTCCATTTGAGGCAAAATTGCAGGAAGCTATAACGCACATCAATCAGAAATGTGTAACACTTAAAAATTAGGTAATCTGCATAACGCGAGAAAACGCTATTCTTAATCACAGATTAGATGCCCTAACGCAAGAATTCTCTGACCGCTATACAGATGCTGAGACTCGGCTCAATACAAATCCATCTTCCAAAGCGCAAGAAACTCAAAGCGGCAGGACAGGAAAGTCTTCTCCCTGCTATAGCTCATGAATCCCACCCCTTCGTTTCGACTACCCCTCCGATATGTTGTCATGATGGCATATCGAAACCGTAATCTTACTGTTTGGCAGTGGAACTACCGGGGCTTTGGCCAGAAGCGTCATGTAGTCCACCAACTGCTGTCCTGCGCTACGGGACCCGACATCCTTGCTCTACAGGAAGCCTCCAACCTCCTCACCCTCCTCGCCTATAAACCTATTTTGCCTACATCTCCTGCTCCCTCTCGAGTAGCTACCTCACCACCATGACACGTCCCCTAGCAATTCCAGACATTGATAACCTTTTAATTGAACTTTTGCCACAAGACACTCGAGCGAAAAATGTTTTTATCTTAAATGTGCATAGTCATTCTAAGTGCCATAAAACAACTATGAACGGCTATTTGCGCTTGCGAAGCGCGTAACTAACCAGTGTCCCTTACTCATTGTTGAAGATTTTAACGCTCCACATACAGCACGACACACCGAAAGGACGTCGCGTGTGGTTAGCCGCGCAACAAACCGGTGTCTCCCTTCCCATCGACCCTACCTTTCCTACCCGCAAGGGAACCTGTGTCTGTAAAGACACTACACCAGACCTTACTTTCGCACATTGTCTCCCTTACGCGTCTTGGTGCAATACACCTGAGTACTTAAGAAGTGATAATTTCATCATAGAAATTCTAAACATTCAGCTGCCCTGTAGGCCTCCCAGAGGTTCACCTTTCAAGAAGCGGGATTCTTTCCGAACGTGTAGCGCAGCCCGCGCCTACGCCCAATTAATGACATCACCGAATACTCCAAACAACTACAAAGCTATGTCCAATCAGTAACTTGTTTCTTACCAGATGACTGCCCAAGCGACACGGTTGACTCTCGCCTCCTACATTCATGGGAGGCTAAAGGCAGCCTAGAACGACGCTGGAAACGGCAACGTTGAAACCGGATACTCGCCACCTAGCTCGTCTTAACAGAGAGATAGACACGCATGCAGCAAATCTCACGATAGCATTGGGAATCGCTATGCAACAAGTTAGATGGAAATATGAGCGTATCTCAGACTTTGAACCTTTTTAGGCTCTTAATAGACTCCAGCAAGGCTAGGACTACCCAACGAGACAACCTAACTAGACTAATACATATTTGCGATACACATCCATCGGAACGTCTCCAAGAACTACGAGATCACTACTTCTCCAAGTACCCTTCAATACTACACCCCGACTATTCAGGGCTCCCTAACGACTTTCTCGAACAACCCATCACAGTATCAGAGGTTGTTGTTGTGGCTGCAGGAAGAAGGAAAAGAAAATGCACGGGCGTGCTACTGGCTCTGTAGCTGAGCCACCTCCGCTACCTCGTGCAGACAGAAGAGAAAATAGAGAAGAAAAAAAGGAAGAGGGAGAGAAAGACGCGCGCCGCAACAAGAGCCGTCGTCCACCGCCGAAACGGCTCAGAGGTGCAGGCCAGGGTGAGAGAGGGGTGGAGCTGGTTACGAGACCGACGCTGACGGCTGACGCCGACATTGACGCGAAACGCTGGAACGGGCGCCACAGAGCTGCGGTTTAAAAAGTTCCGAGAGCGCTGCAGAGGCTGCAGCGGAAAAAATTACAAAACGCTGCTGAACCAAATATTAAGCGAAAACATCAGCTGCGGGGGACCGAACGTTCTTCTCTTTTTCTTCATCCTCAGCCCACATATAAACCCCGCTTTAACCGAGCCGTATGAACGCACCATAGTGGCCTATAGGGGTAAAGTGAATGCCAGAGTCATAGCAGGCTGATTCTGAGTCGTATGGCTGACGGCGTGAGCCAGGGCCCGATTTCGGTGTACACTACACTTTCAAGGAATTTAGAGAGGCTACATTAACGGCACAAATAACCCGTCTATCCAACTCGGCGGCTGGCCGCACTTTATTAACTCACTTAAACCTTAGACCAGTTACACAACCTATTGACGGTGTGCCCCTTTCACCTAACCTCCGCGCTAACCTCATCACACCTCCCATCCCTAAAAGCAGCGACGACCAAGAGATGGTCTACGTGGACGCAGCGGGATATACGTCAGGCTCCCGTATGTTCCTGGCTGTAGCCGACAGTCAAGCAAAGCTGCTTGCTTCCAGCTCCATAATCACCAATTCCACCACAGAGGCAGAGGAGGCAGCCATTGCTCTTGCTCTCATCTCTACATCTGCCACAAAAATTATCTCTGACTCCAAATCCGCGATTATAATTATGCCAACGGCTGTATATCCTGCACCGCAGCTCGCATATTACGCTTCTGGCGACCCCGGCACCCTATAACCTTCATGTGGACGCCAGTACACGCCGGCCTCCCTGGCAACGAGGGGGTTAATTCCTTAGCCCGAGGCCTTACTTTCCGGGCTAGAGGAATGGAGCCCCCTCTACAGACCGAGGAGCGCCTGCTCTCCTTCCGCGATATTCCTCGTAAAATCGGGACAAACGAAGGGAATATACACCCCCAGCCCCCTCTCTTACCATAGCGCAGTCCGTACACTGGCGAAGCTTGCCGACTCGGACTGCTCCATACACTACCCTACTACATGCCAGATACCCAGAGCAGTTTTCCTCATCATGCAGACTCTGTGGCAAACCAGGACACTTCCTACACATCGTTCTTACATGCCCCACCTTTCCTCATTCCCCATCACCGAACGTAGCAGAGTCCTACTGGGAGTCTCTCATAAAGAGCACCTCAAATCAAGACCAACGGAAGATCATTTCCAGTGCTATGAGGTGGATTGCTCTTCAAGGACTTTCTTTTGCCTTATGAGGTTGTCCCCCATGTAGTAAGGGAGCACCCAAGTGCCATGCTGGAAACTTCGCCTCCAATATTTGCTCCAAATGGCAATAAAATGTTTCTACCACCACTTATCCAACTGCATGACGTCAGTCCGTCTGTAGCGCTCCTCGCGAAATGAGCGGGAGTTACGCCGCCGTTAAAGCCCCTTGATGTTTTGAAAGTAGCGACACTCTCCTCCTTCGCGGCGCATTCCTCCTCGTTTCTCCTCGCCCGCCAGCCGCCCGCGCTGCACACGGCACTCTTTTTCACCCAAGCGCCCGCCGGCCAGCCGCGCCTTTGAACGCTGGCGTGCTTTTTAAGCACCGTTTACAGCTTCGGTAGTGAAAGTAATTCTCATAAACGGTTACCCAAGCGATTAGAATGCTGAGAAAAAATTCTGTGGATTTTTTCTTTTTTTAAGGCACTTAATTTCTAAATATTTCCCAGAAGAAAACATTCTTCTGCGGGTGTCATTTACGAAAACCGTCTCTGAAAGGAGATGTGATGTTTTGCGGCGTGTAATCAACTAAGTAGTGCTCCAGGCATAAGTTAATGCGTATTAAGCTTATCAGTGCAAGGCATCTAACGGTTTGCTAGTGTTTATGGCGGCGTACAATAAATTAGTTGTAAGTGCTGTGCAAGACGATGTGTTTAGTTTCCTGATGTGAAAGCAGGTGCATGCAGTGAGATGTGCGGCGCAGAAGTAATGGACTTAAAAAAACTTACAAAACTGACAGTTCAAAACACAACACAAAAAGCAAGCACAATTGTACAAAAGCAATATCACGCTATGAATGAATCGGTTTTAGTGCGGCTGAAAAATGACCAACACGGTACCAAGCATGAACTGCTTACGATTTCCAGACATGTAATGAAGCCGATGCTACGTGGTGCAAGGGCCAGCACATTATTTGGAGCCGAAACTCTCCAGTAAAAGGAAGTTCAACGCACGGAACGCAGTTTTCTTTAACGTTTATTGTCTCTCCTTCACCCTTTGTCGACGTTGTGAAGTTTTTTTTTCTTGGTGCACTTTAGCATTGAGCCCCTTCAGTTTTATGTTACAGTAAATTGAAAGCGGATTGAAATAAAAAAGTCTTTTCTGTAGTGAACAAAATTTATTTCGACATGAAAAGCGAAATCCTCACGTTAGATATTAACTACACAGTGGCTGTAAAATTTTAAAATTTATCCCAGGCAGTGGCTTGCTGCTTATGAAAGATATTTGTTTTAAAAGTATCACATAAAGGTCCTTTGCTTCGCAAGCAATGAAGCGTCTACACATCATTTAATGCTTGAAACAGCAACGCGCATGCCAATGCTTTTACTGGCACATTTGGAAATCTCAATAGATGATCTTTTAGCCGCTTCACATTTCACTAAAATTTCCATGCGCAGTTTGCCGAATATTTTAACAATGTCTCCAAGTAAGTTATGGCAAGAAGGAAAGCATGTCTGCGAAGTTAAGCTTTGGGTAATGGCTTTTTTGCACCTCCGACTCATGTACAGAATTACGGATTAGCTTTTCCTTATTAGTGCGGAAGTAGTTCTCTGCTATTTTTATCACTTCAATCACCCCTTGCGATGGAGTGGTCAAAGACTGCTGGTGCTTTGAAAAGTTTTTGAGCTCTATCAGCGTCGTAGAGCTGTCTCGTTCAATCAGAGAATTATAGAAATTCTCACACTGTACTCGCTTCACAAGTTTTGAAGCAACGTAGCCTGCTAGGTACGTTAATGACTGCTCTATTTCAGGGCTCAGGTCAAGAATATCATCGGGCGCTTGAATAGCATCTGTGTCGCTTCTTGCTTCACTTGTGTCGCGTAAATGTAATAGTAAATAACCTTCCTCCTCGGAGTAGCTTCCTGATTTGCTAGGCTTCAAAAATTGACCTAGTGTTGCGTTCCTTAAGCTACATTTAAACTCATATAGTCTCGGGATGGGGTTTTTGGCGCGTAATGTAGAGAAAGAAAGACAAGACGTAAAGAAAGACAACGGGCCGATGGCGGGATGGCGCCATCGGCACGTTGTTTTTTCTTCCGCTTTACTTTTTTTTTCTTTCTCATTCACATCATTACAAGACTGATTCAGCTCAATGTAAACTACTATAAAAATTAGAAACAAAACATCCCCATGCGTCCACCTTGGAATCGTAGACTGCTCCCTTCTTTCGTTGTACCTAATTAAGGTGATTATACAATACCCGAACGTAGTTCACTGTCTACTTCAGCTCATATCTCGTGATTCCAGATTAAGGAACACTCCTTCCGTAAATTTACTAAAAGAATATTTCTGCATGGATTACACCTCGTCTAGTAAACTTGGGAAAAGCGGGAAAGTGAGAGAGGTGCCTTACCTCGCACACAACGCTGCTTCTTGTCGGCACGAAGTTTTTTCTCCCGAAATAATGAAGCCATTGCTTCGTCTTCAAGCGATCCCGCTTTCCTTGAGGTACCATGAAAACTGCATAGCCATCCTCAGGCCGGTTTGAACAGTTATATGCGCAACACTGTGGCATTTGGCGAGCGCGCCGCAAAGAAAAACAACGTGCGCAAGGTCTCCTTTGCTTGAGTGGGTGAAAAATGGCGCGCGAAGAACGAAAAACTTCACAAAGAATGCAAAAAGCGCGCGTGTAACCATGGCGACCCCGGGGACAGCCAGAGTGACCAATTAGCGCGAAGCGGAACGCGCCGCGCGTCTGCGCGCGGCGTCGCGCAGAGGTGCCCGTCGCGCGGAGATCTGAATCCGAGTAGGTGGCGAGGAGGTGAGGAGAGGAGGTGATGCGGCGGCGGCAAAGTACAAAGCGTGGCGGTACTTTCTCTTTATCGAGGGACTTTAGCCGCCGTTGGTGTGCAGCGCCTCGCATGGCTGACGGCGTGAGTTGGGCCCCCCGTTTTTTTCGGCAGATGGCATGACGTACCTCCGTCTGTAGCACCCCTCGCGGAAGGAGCGGGAGTTAGACCGCGTTGGTCATGGCCTCTGCGGCGTGGGGGATCTCGGAGGCCATGCGTTGGTGTGCACCGCCTCGCATGGCTGACGGCGCGCTTTGGGCCCCCGGTTTTTGCGGCAGATAGCATGACGTCACACCAGGGGTGAAGCAAAGGTCAATGATATGTACCGCCTCGCTACGCTGTAGGCTTGAAAGTGCAAGTAGTATTGCTTTCGCAACAAAATGCGAAAGCCAAAGCGTTGCTACTGCGCACTGTGCATTGTGCGCCCCTTGTCAACTCCAACCAGCGTTCCGCTGAATGAATCAGTCCACGGGCGTCCTATAACTGTTTTACAAGAAAGGAAAGGCCCCGTATCCGTCACGCGAATCGCGCTGACACATCACGCTGACAGATCTTGCAGACAAATCTCGCCTACGCCAGGTTTTCGTCATGCGCCAAGGAAGGATTTCGCCTTCATAGTTGGTTCACAGGAAGGGAAAGGAATACCTGTCGCACTAGTTTCTGTGGACACCTAAAGGCGTTTTGGGGTACCATTGTCTACATGCCGGCGCCCGATTTTCGCATAAGGGAAGGAAAGGAATACCTGTCGCACTAGTTTCTGTGGACACCTAAAAGGCGTTTTGGGGTACCATTGAGTCTAGAGTCTACATGCCGGCGCCCAATTTTCGCATAATGGGGCTTGTAACAGCTGCGTTTCGATGGAAGCAAAACGGAGAGACGTCCATGTGCTGTTGTTGCGACTGTAGGAAGAAGGAAAAGAAAATGCACGGGCCTACGACTGGCTCCGTTACCGAACCACATCCACTGCCCCGTGCGGACAGGAGAGAAAATAGAGAAGAAAAAGGAGAGAAAGACGCGCGTCAGAGGGGGGGGGGGGGGCAACAGCTGTTGTTCACCACCGAAGCGCTGGTGAGTGCAATGACGGCCTACAACAGATAAAAATTCAGTGGCAGGCTACACCCGCCGCAAGCGATGTCGACCTACCCGTCCCAGCCCCGTAGGGCAAGGAATAGCCACCCTGCACCACCTATCGGTAGCCTGCGCGTGTTGTGCGATGTCAGCATGTTAAAGGTCCCCAGGTGGTCGAAATTGCTCTTCTTCTGTGCGACCAGGTGGTCCAAATTACTCCGTAGCCCTCCACTACGGCTCCTCTTTCTCTCTTTCCACTTTCACTCCCACCTTCCTACCTTCTCTTACGGCGCGGTTGAGGTGTCCACAGAGAACAAGTGAGACAGTTACCATGCCTTTCCCTTTCTATATAGCAATCAACCAATCACAATTGTGCTGTGCGATGTCAGCGCACGTTAAAGATCCCCAGGCGGTCGAAATTACTCCGTAGCCCTCCACTACGGCTCCTCTTTCTCTTTCCACTTTCACTCCCATCTTCCTCCCTCCCCTTATGGCGCGGATGCGTTGTCTACAGAAAACAAGTGAGACAGTTACCGCGCCTTTCCTTTCCTATTGTAATAGGGCGTTTATTGACGCTCAGATGGAGAGCTGTGAGCAGAGGACTTTGCAACGGCGAGCCCAGTGTACTTCTTCTTTGTCTTCGTCGCACAACGCACTGGTGCATGTCGATGGCTAAGTGCTGACTATCACATTACATTTTCCCCCCGGGTAAAAAAAAGGAGCCATCCTGGCGACTCATGGCGCGGAAAGCACAGCGGGGTCATAGAATGGCTTCAATCGGTTCGCGTGAACTGTTTCACGACCACGGCGACGCAAGTCCGCAGAGGGCGTGACGGGCTCAACTACGTAGTTGACTGCAGATGTTTGCTGGAGGACCCTATATGGCCCGTGGTAGCGAGCAAGAAACTTCTTTGAAAGGCCAGGGGTTGTGGAGGGCACCCAGAGCCACACCAGTGTGTCCGGGAGATATGGCGAAGCTTCGCCGGTATCACGGAGGTATTTTTGTTGCCACTGATTTTCTGTTGTGAGAGAGCGGGCGAGCTGACGGCATTCTTCTGCGTACGTGACGGCATCGGATAGCGGGGAAGATTCGGAAACGTCAGGGCGGTAGGGAAAAAGTGTGTCCATAGTACAGGGTGGCTCGCGCCCGTAAAGGAGAAAGAATGGAGAGAATCCAGTAGTGGCCTGTGTCGCGGTGTTATATGCGTAAGTAACAAACGGTAGAACTTGGTCCCAATTGGAATGGTCGGTGTTCACGTACATAGCCAGCATGTCACGAGAGTGCGGTTGAAACGTTCTGTCAGTCCATTCGTCTGAGGGTGGTACGAGGTAGCGGTGCGGTGTATGATGCGGCATTCTTTCAGGAGAGCCTCAAGAGCGTCTGATAAGAAAACGCGTCCGCGGTCACTGAGCAGTTCGCGAGGGGCACCATGGCGAAGGACCAGGTTTTTCAGAATAAAGGCAGCCACTTCGCGTGCGGAAGCAGAGGGCAATGATGATGTCTCAGTGTAGCGGGTCAGATGATGCACTGCCACGATAATCCAGCGGTTGCCAGCTGAAGTTGTAGGAAGGGGACCGTATAGATCTATGCCGACACGATCAAACGGACGGGCAGGACAGGGCAACGGCTGCAACGAAGCAGGAGACTTGAGAGGAGTTTTTCGGCGTTGGCAAGACTGGCAAGAGCGGACAAAATGGCGCACAAAGCGGTACATTCCACGCCAGAAGAAGCGTAGACGCAAGCGTGTGTAGGTTTTCAACACTCCGCCGTGGGCGCACTGCGGATCAGTATGGAAAGCAGCACAAATTTCGGCGCGGAGATGACGGGGGATGACTAAAAGCCATTTCCTTCCGTCGTGAAAATAATTGCGGCGATAGAGCAGCCCGTCACGAATTGAAAAATGGTGAGCTTGGCGGGCAAGCGCCCTAGACAAACGACCTGGAGAGTGACTTGAAAGAAAGTCCAGAAGTGTAGATACCCATGGGTCGCGCCGCTGTTCCGTGGTCATGTCGATAGTGGCAAGCGAAGACAAATCGTAGGCGCAGACCTCATCAGACAACGAAGAGGGAGGCAGCGGTGAGCGCGAAAGAGCGTCCGCGTCAGTATGCTTGAGGCCTGAGCGATATATGACACGAATGTCATACTCTTGGAGGCGAAGAGCCCAGCGAGCAAGGCAGCCGGACGGGTCCTTGAGGGACGCCAGCCAGCACAGAGCGTGATGATCAGTGACCACATAGAATGGTCGGCCATAGACATACGGACGGAATTTGCCGATGGCCCAAATAATGGCCAAGCATTCTCTTTCCGTAACAGAATAATTGGACTCTGCCTTGGTCAAGGTGCGGCTTGCGTACGCCACCACATAGTCTCGGATACCAGGTTTGCGTTGGGTGAGAACGGCGCCTATCCCAATACCGCTAGCGTCAGTGTGAATCTCAGTTGGCGCATTCGGGTCGAAGTGGCGGAGGATAGGAGGCGAAACCAAAAGACAGCGTAAAGTGTTGAAGGCGTCATCATAAGCAGGTGTCCATGCGGAAAGGTCGGAGCTACCGGAGAGGAGCTGGATGAGAGGAGCAATAATAGAGGCGAAATTTAAGATGAAGCGGCGAAAGTAGGAGCACAGGCCGATGAAACTTCGTAGCTGCTTCAGTGATTTTGGGCGTGGGAATTCGGCAACTGCACGAAGTTTGGTGGGATCGGGAAGAATGCCATCCTTAGAAACGACATGACCTAGGATAGTTAGTCGGCGAGCAGCAAAGCGGCACTTCTTCAGATTCAGTTGGAGGCCGGCGGTAGCGAGACAAGTGAGAACGTCCTTCAGTCGAAGCAGGTGGGATTGAAAATCGGTAGAAAAGACTACGATATCATCGAGATAGCAAAGACAGGTTCGCCACTTGAATCCGCGAAGCACAGTGTCCATGAGGCGTTCAAATGTGGCCGGGGCGTTGCAAAGCCCAAAGGGCATGACGTTGAATTCATATAATCCATCTGGTGTGATGAAGGCAGTTTTAGAGCGGTCAGCGTCATCCATTGGCACCTGCCAGTAGCCAGATCGTAAATCCAACGAGGAGAAAAACTCGGCGCCCTGCAAGCAGTCCAGTGCGTCATCGATGCGTGGCAGAGGATAGACGTCCTTGCGCGTGACCTTGTTGAGCCGGCGGTAGTCGACACAAAACCGGAAGGAGCCATCTTTCTTAGGTACCAACACAACTGGAGACGCCCAGGGACTGTGGGATGGCCGAATGACACCACGACGGAGCATGTCGTCTACATGATCAGCAATTACTTGGCGCTCCGAAGCCGACACGCGATAGGGGCGCTGGCGCAAAGGTGCGGTTTTACCGGTGTCGATGGTGTGCTCTACGACAGACGTGCGGCCCAAGTGAGTTTGAGGAAGGTCGAATGAAGAAGCGAAGTTCTGCAAGAGGGCGACAAGTTGATCACGTTGCGCAAGTGGAAGATCAGCATCAATAGCATGTTGGAAAACGTCGGAGGGCGTCGAAGCGGTCGCAACATCGTAAGAGCACAGACTAACGTCGAAGGAGGGGGTTGAGTCAGCAAGAGTGGTGATGTGATCGGGATCAAGCTCTTCAAGACGTCCAATGCATTCGCCACGGAGCAGAACTGCTGGGCAAGAAAATGGGTTCGAGGCGTAAAGTGCACTCTTGCCGTCTTGAATTTCGAGAACTGCGAACGGAAAAAGGAGGCAGGGATGACGGGAGGCGGCTTCGGAAGGTGTGAAAATCGCAGTCAAAGGAGTTACCCACTCACAAGACAGTGGTACGAGGGCAGCAGAAAACGGAGGAATGTCGGTGTCATTGGCGACGAGAAGTTTTGCAGTGCGGGGAGGGGTATCTCAAAAGGGGGCATCACAGAGGGGGGCCAAGGCAATTTGCGCACGAGCACAGTCAATAACGGCCTGATGAGTCGATAGAAAATCGTATCCGAGGATGATATCATGCGAGCAGTTCGGCAGAACAATAAACTCGATGGGGTACAAGACGTCTTGAATGAGCACACGGGCTGTGCAAGATGCGGTGGGGTGAATGTGCTGTGATGAGGCGGTGTGGAGCGAAAAGTCGGAAATCGGAGTGGTAACTTTGCGAATTCAACGGCAGAGTGCTTCACTGATGACGGAGACGGCTGCACCGGTATCGACGAGAGCGAGAACTGTGGCGCCTTCTACAGAAACTTTGATAACATTAGCGGGACGACGCGGAGGACTTGAGGAATTCGAAACAAGCGCAGTTCTTGCCCCCGGAACTGCGACTGTTAGTTTCCCTCAACGGTGCTTGTAGGACGTCGCAGCATTGGAGAAAGCGATCGGCGCCGAGGAGAATGTGATCGACGAGTGGCATAGGTTTGGCGATCTTGTGAGACAAATTGAGAACCGGGCGGAATCATTTGCGAGCGTGAGTCGGTATCGTACGGGTAAAGTCGAATGTCAGGCTGTGAAGGTTGGAGGCGCTGGCGACAAAGGCGTGCAACGTGGCCCGGCCGACCGCAGGCATAGCAAATCGGAAGGTTGTCCGTAGTACGCCAAGGTTTCATAGGATGTGGGCGGAACCTTGAGGGCGGGGCTTGGAATGAAGGCTCAGCATGCGGCGGTGAACGGTAGGCAGGGGCCTGCACGTAGGAGCCAGACGTGGGCGAAGGTGGTGGCCTAGCCGTTACTTGGGCATACGTGAGAGGTGCCGTCACAGGCGGCAGCACGGGGTTGGACGGCAAGACATCAGCGACGTGTTCTTGCACGGCACGGCGTATAGTAGGGGCCAAAGATGGAGCCAGTTCAGGAACGAGGCGGCCCGAGTCTTGAAAATGGGGAAGGAGTGAGAGTTGACGTGCGACCTCTTCACGAATAAAATCTTTGATCTGTTGATTCAGCGGGCTCCCTTCAGAAGTTGGCGAACCACCCAGGGCTAATGCGGATACGCCTTCGTCGCACACACTGGAGCGGCGCCTAGAAGCGCGCCGCTTGCGGAGCTCGTCGTAGCTCTGGCAAAGCTTGACGATTTCACTAACGCTGGTGGGATCTTTCGCTACCAGCATCTGGAAGGCGTCCTCAGTAATGCCCTCGAGGATGTAGCGGATTTTGTTCGCTTCCGGCATGGCCGGGTCGACTCGTTTGCAGAGATCAACGATGTCTTCTATGTAGCTGGTAAAGGTCTCATCAGCGCGCTGAACACGATTGTATAAACGTTGTTCGGCACGAAGCTTACGCACTGCCGGGCGGCCGAACACTTCCGCGAAATTCTTTTTAAACGTCGACCAAGATGACAGGTCAGCCTCATGGTTGCGAAACCAGAGGTTCGCCACGTCCGTCAGATAGAATATGACGTTACTGAGCTTGTATGAGTCATCCCACTTGTTGTAGCTGCTTACTCTTTCATACGATGACAGCCAGTCGTCGACATCTTGATCGGCCGTGCCACTGAAGATGCAAGGGTCACGCTGGCGCACGACGCCAGAACACACGATCGTGGGTGGAACGGCCGGCAGCGTCGAAGTGGACTCGTCTTGCATGGCGGTCGTAGAGGGCAGTGTACGGTTTCGCAATTCCAGTTTGGATGGGATCGTTTCCGGCACCTCCGCCAATTGTAATAGGGCGTTTATTGACGCTCAGATGGAGAGCTGTGAGCAGAGGACTTTGCAACGGCGAGCCCAGTGTACTTCTTCTTTGTCTTCGTCGCACAACGCACTGGTGCATGTCGATGGCTAAGTGCTGACTATCACATCACACTATAAATAAATCAGGGGGATCGGCCAAGAATTGGGGTGCAGAGATACTAGATTTTGAGATGTATAACGACATCGCAAAAATAAATAGAAATAAATGCTAGGGAATAGAGAAGGAATTGTAAATATGAAAAACCAAAATAAAAAAGAGTAAATAATAACGCACGCAGAAGGAGAATACTAAGATTTATATGTACACATTAAAAATTCAAAGCATATTAGCAAGGTAGACGTTTTGTTTCTATTAAGTTTTGAATGGCGTTAAAAACGGGCCTGTGGCTGTACCCAAGCATGGTGGTACCGAACGATAATAAAATTTGGCTGCTCAAATTAAGACCCAGCTGTTGTAACGGCTTCTCTAAATACCATTTTCTCGTCATGGGAAAACGGCGCCAAAATATCAAGAAATGATCTATTGTTTCCGGTTCCCCACAGAATGCGCAGACAGGAGAAAGCGCCAAACCAGACCTGTGCATATAGAAATTTAGGGGCGGAATACGACAGCGTAGCCTGGTTAGAGAGACCTCAGTCAGCCTTGATTGACATGATTTCGTATTCCAGGAATACTTGAGATGCAGGTAGTCATCCGACGATAAAACAGATCCAGACTGCGTGCTTAATAAGGTAGGCATCTGAAATCGTGCTGCTGTTATGTACGATGTTGCCGGGAGGATGGGAAACACAGGGCCATTCAGAGATTCTTTAGCTAATCTATCAGCAATTTCATTGGCTCACATTACTGTGGCCTAATACCCACACTATATGTATGAGGCTAAAATGTGAAGGGAGCAATGAAAGAAAGGTGTTTAAAATTGGCGAATCCATATTCGAATAAAGCGACAAGCACAAAGAATAAGAGTCTGTAATTACAGCCACTGTTGAGTATGGTGGGTCTAGTTTGCGTATAGCAAGCACCACCGCCAGCAACTCCGCTTGGAAAATTGTAGTAAAATTCGGAAGACGGACTGAAAATGCCCAGTCTAAAAGCGGACAGTATATTCCAACGCCGGCTTTTTCATTAAATTGAGAAGCATCAGTTGCTATCATTTTGCTAACGGGAAGACTTGGTAAATGATCTTCTAATAATCCATTTAAAATGTGAGGTGATAAGCGTTTTGCATTATTTGGGAAAATGTCATCATAGACAGTTTGAACCGACGATGCACTTACTTTTGTTGGAAGGATGTTAGAAAGGACTACGTGCAAAGGATGTAACAGATTTTGCACTAGAATTACCTGCGGGGTATGAAACCGAGGCCATCCGACTCCAAAAAAGGAGTCTGGCTCGCAACAAAAAATTGATAGGGAGCGGTGGAATTGTGGTTCATATATTTTTAGATATGTCTGGACAGTCAAGAATGGTAATCTAGCTAACGGTGGTATTCGGGCTTCAAGGTATAATACATTGTTAGCCACAAATTTGGGGAGCCCAAGGCATAATCTAAGCGCTTCCCGCTCTAAAAGAACAAGCGGACGAATTTTGTAAGCAGGTGAACCAGAAAATAACACAGATCCAAATTCTATATTTGGGCGGACGTACATAACATAAATCATCAAAAGCGCGTCTCGCTGCATCCCAGACCTAGGATTGCTTAACCTGCTCAACATACCCACAGCACAAGCCCCCTTCGCTGCAACATGTTCAATGTGATCTCTCCATGCCAGATGGTCATTGTAAATCACCCCTAGATATTTCAAAAACTTAACTTGAGGAATCATTTGCTGCTTAAATTTTAGAGACAGATTTATCGGATCCTGAATTTGGAAAACAAGGAAAGCGCACTTTTTAACGTTTAATGTAAATCTTAAGTCACATAAACAATTTTGAAGAGAGCTTAGGCACGATTGCAGGCGCCTATTGAGGGATTGAAAGTCAGGTGCAGCCGTAAAGAACGCGATGCCATCCGCATAGACATACGTGCGAACATCTAGATGAGTGGGAACTGAACTCATTAAAAGGTTAAAGAGCACGGGCGAGAGAACTGCCCCTTGAGGGACGGAATTGAACTCATTAAAATGTTAAAGAGCACGGGCGAGAGAACGGCCCCTTGAGGCACACCTCTGGTTTGCTGAAATCTGCCAGAATGCACTCCATTCAATGAACAGTAAAATTGTCTGTTTTGTAGGAATATAGATATCCACTCAATTAAATATTGTGGAAAACATAGAGTTTCTAATCTGTGCAATAAAATTCGGGGCTCTACACTATCATAAGCCTTCTCTATATCGAGAGTCACCAATGCAGCACGCATTTTGTTACGCCGCGCAAGAAGAATTCGACTCTCAAGGTCGGTATGTGCGTTCCATATTGAGCATTTTGCGCGAAATTCGATTTGACAGGGGCTAAGAATATGTTTTTGTTCCACAAACTTGGTAACCCGTTCGAGTACGACACTTTCAATTAATTTTACCAAGTTTTATGTTAAAGATATTGGTCTGATATTGTCCAAAGTATAGCCACCACCATTATGTTTCAGTAAAGGAATCACTGTGGCTAGTGTCCAGTCACCAGGCATCCAAGAATGAATAATTGAGTAATTTACCAATTCTAACAAGGAATTTGGAGAAACCTCAAACAGGATCTTTAACATTTGTGACGTTGCTCTATCAGGGCCAGGCGCAGCAGCTGGCAATGTCATTACAATCGAAGAAAGCTGAGAAAATGTAATTTTAGGGACATCCTTAACCGTATCTACTGGGCCTACAAACATAGGGGATTTGGGAAGTGTTGACAAAAAACGGTTTTCTAAACCTTTAGCTATGTTTTCTACTGTTTTAAGAGCTTCTTGAGGAGTCGATACACATGAGGGTAAATTCTCTGAGACAGGAATCTTTTTCCGTGATTTTAAAAACCTGAAAAGTGCACGTCGGTTAGTAGATCGTGAAAGGTAATTGAAATGATCAGTATCATAATTATCTTTCGCTTGTGCGACTATGTGTTTAAATGTAGCTGCAAAAAGTTTATAATCATGCCAATTTTTGGAGCACTGGTTGTGAAGGAGCTCCTTCCATGCAGCCTTTCTTCTTCTATAATCACGCGAACAATCTGCATTCCACCATTTTGTTGATGTATTTCCTTTAGATGCACGTACTAAGAATTCACACTTCTGGCATAATGTTTGCGATTTTAACCCTTCGGCAGCCTCAACCACTGACTCAAGAGACGAAATCAAAAATGATTGAAACATTTTATAATTAACGTATGATTTCAACTGAGATGTCGGCGGACTTAAGCGGCAGTTAACCTCAAAAACAATAGGTATATGGTTGCTACAGGTGCCACCCCTTGCGAAAAAACCCTATCAGTCACAATAACCTCATACAGATTTCTCAAACTAAACTCGTATAGGTCTCATATAATCTCATACAGATATCATTCAATGTATGAGATACATGAGATTGTATGAGATATATGTGAGTTTAGTATGAGTTTGGTATGAGAAACCTGTTTGAAGTTATTGTGACTCATACAGTTTTTTCGCTAGGGACCTTCAACTGTCGACCAATTTAGTATAGAAACACTAGTGCTGGAAAAAGTTAAATCTATCACCGATTGACTGTGAGCACGTACAAAAGTTGGTAAGCCAGAATTCACGCAGTTAAGGTTATTGTCTGAACGCCAATCCCACAGACGCTTGCGGCAGGGATCCGTCTTGTAACCCCACGAAACATGGTGCGAATTAAAATCTCCAGCCAAAATAACCGAATTTTGACAATTAACTAGTACGTGGTCTAAAGATCTGGTGTCCTGAACACCATGAGGGAAATAAACATTCGCTTATGTAAACGGACTGAACCCTGGAATTTCAAAATCTAAAGCCAATAATTCAGAATCTAAAGTAGAATACTGAAAAGAAATCTTAGCCCTAGGAGAAAATTTTGAAGAAACTACAATTAGTAACCCACCACCTTTTGACTACCGATCTTGTCGGAATGATCGATAATTTTGAAAGTGAAAATGTTTTTCAGTTGTAAGCCAAGTTTTTTGCAAAATAATTATGACTGGATTCTGTTTGAAAGAAAGATAAACTAAATCTGTAGTAGCTGAAAGAAGAGATCTACAGTTCCACTGAAGAACTTTTAACGTTCCTATGGTTATGTAATCCGGGCAGGAGCGACGGCCTGCCTTAAAATGTTTTCCTGTGGTTTACAGCCTAGCTGTTGCTTTTTTGATTTTGCCTGTGGGCGAGGTGATGACGGGTTTGACAACGGGGATCCACTGCGTTTTAGAATTCGCGTATATGCCTCTCCCATATCTGCATGATGAGCCTCGTCTGACTTGTCGGAATTTTGCATAGTTGATGTGGAAAGAGACTCATTTTGCGATCAAGGTATTGCAGCTATTGGGTGCTGCACTGATAATGAATGCCCAGGTGCCGTAGGAGAAACCGTAGCAGTTTGCACAGCCTGAGAAATGTGAGCTGCTAGAACGTTGGATATGTATTCCACAATCCTATCCGCCATTTTGGTCATGGGTACTTCGACAGCAGTTATTATGGCTTTAGACATCGAGGAGTCTAATGATTCTCCAGAACGGGCTGACACACCTGCATACCCATGAGCTCTCTCTTTAATTTCTTGAATTGCCTCACGCCTCGAGCAACGTTCGCGGTCAATAATCTCCAGAATTTGCATTTCATGTGCTCTAGAAAGACATTCCAAAGAATTTGCTATGTGAAGTCCGCCGCAAAGACAACATTTGACATTTTGATCAGAGCATAAGTGTGCTTTATGGGCATCGTTGCATTTGCAACACGGCAAAGTGGATCTGCAACCGCCAGCAGTATGGCCATAACGCCAGCAGTTGTTGCACTGCAGAGGCTTTGATGATAAGGGATCTACACTAAATATTAAAGGCCACGCTTTTATCTCCGATGGACAGACTGCCTGCAAAGGTAGCAATAACCGATTCTGTCGGCACCCGAACATTATTGACCTCCCGGCTACAGCGATAGACCGCAACAACGCCTGCCGCGGAAAGAAGGTCAAGGGTTTCTTCTGGACTTAATAAGGAATCTACACCTCGAATTAGACCTTTTGTGCAGGCCAGGTGCGAAGGACTAAAACTGCTTACCTGATGAGACGCAAAAGCAGATCAATTTAGCAGATCCTTTATACATGACAGGTCTGATGAACGGCAAAGAATCCCGGCACGACCAAATTGGCGCACCTCGACTATTCCTTCGTAGAAGGAAGTGGATTTCTGAAGGGCAACTCGAACAGCTCCTGGGGTGTGCATTTTAATGGTGCCACCATCCTTAGGAACGAGCGCCACAGGGATGTTGCGGACACCGGAGCTCTGAAAAGCTTTCAAGGGCAGATCATCGGTCAGAAGGGAAGCCGACCAAGGGGAGTGCCCTTGGCCAGGGGACTGCGTCGACATTACCTTAAATTGACACCGTCACCGCGTGCGTTAGTCGACAGAGAACAAAAGAAGCAAAGGGGAAAGACAAAAACCAGGACCAGCAACCCAATACTTAGCCGAAGCGGGTCTTACTACCAGGCCCGCTTCAACAGAAGAACTTCGGTTTCTACTTCTCCCTCGTTCTGGTCTCGAGATCAGAGTTTGGCTCGATAGCCCTCCACTACAGCTCTTCTTTCTCTTTTCCACTTTCGCTCCTGTCGAATCTTCCTTGCTTCCATTATGGCGTGGTTCAGATTTTCACAGAGACGTGTGTGATCCACTCTACGCTTTTAATTCCTGTGAACCAATTATTATTTTAATTCGAAAGCATCGTTTCGCTATGTGCACAGATATCTATCTGTCCGCAGACCGCATCTGCAGAATAATAATTGGTCCACAGGAAAGTAAAGGCGCAGTATCTGCCATACCTTTTCTGTGGACACCTGAACCGCGCCATAAGGGAAGACAGGAAGGTGTGAGTGAAAGTGAAAAGAGAAAGAGGAGCCGTAGTGGCGGACTGAGTGAAAGTGAAAAGAGAAAGAGGAGCCGTAGTGGCGGACAACGGAGTAATTTCGACCACCTGGGGATCTTTACGTGCTGGCATCGCACATGTTTATGCCAAGAATCTGGAGAGAGTCGGCTTGAGGGATAAGGGTTCCGTCAAGAAAAAATCCCAGATCAAGAGTGTCATCTTTTGGTGGCCTTCGTCGATTTCTGGCTTTAAGAACCAGGAGTGTAGATCTCTCTGATGCGCAGATGTGTCGGCAATTTTTTAGGAAGTTGCTAGTGCAGTCGACGGCTTCCTGAAAGGCGTGTTGCTGCATCCTGGGCAGCCGGATTCTTCTCTGGCATGGACGCTAGCGGGCGCATTCTACATGCGTTCCGCGTTCTTCCAGCAATTGCGCCCGTTTTTTGCCACCAACTACCCCCGATGTTGCGCCAGACCCTTCGCTACCTATCCGGCGTGGACTGTGCAAATTTCAACGATTTCAGGCGAGATTAGTTGTCTCTATGATCAATTTTCTGCGGCCAAACCTGACCGAGGGATATAGGCCTAATGGCTGCGCACGCTTTGGGTGTGCCCGCTCCCAGCTGTGGTGGCTGCGGCCGCCTCACGTCTACTCGCCTCCATCCCCTCAAGCTCAGAGATGCCGTATTCCGTCACCGGCACGGACATTTCGCCTACGGGCCTAGCCGACGGCACATGGACCGCGCTTGAAATGCAACGCCGATACCGCCGACCGACACCAGCGGACACGCCACCGGCCAATGCTGCGGCGTCGGATGCCACTACAACTTACTCAATCAAGCGTCTCCGCAGCCGCCTACCGCCACCTGCCAAGAAACGACCACTCCCTCGCCTGCCGATGGATGACTACAAAATCGTCCTTCGCCCTCAAGGTACACATAATATGGTGAGGCTTCCCCCCCAAAAAAAACAAAATATTTTGCCTCAGCCCGTGCCACTACAGTCGACCTGAACGCTGTTGGCCCTGCCAAACTGGCCATATCTATTTATGATGCTGCTCAGATCGACGGCCGCGTAGCCATCGCCGTCGACCAAGTTAGAATCCACCCGAGAAACAACACCGTCACGGTCAGTACTCCGGACAAGGATCGCGCTCTTCTCTACGCCAAAGTCCAAACAATCACCTTAGACAAGGTCGCCATCCCGGTCGCCATATACGCCTCAGCCCCCGATAACTCGGTGAAGGGGATAATCTACAGTCCACAGCCACAAGACCGACGCAGAGATTCAGTCTGAGCTCAAAGCCAGGAACCCGGACCTCACTGTGGTAGACGCACGCCGCATGGGCCGCACACGCCACTACGTGATCACAATCGCTGGTGCCAAGTTACCCCGCTACGTGCGGTACCTTGGCTTTAATTTCGAAGTTTTTCCGTATAAAAGCCGCCCCGAGGCGTGCTTTAACTGCCGAAACCTGGGCCACAGAGCGGATGTATTCCCCCATCAAAAAAAGCCAACCTGCCGCCGTTGCGGCACTGCCCACGATCCTCCCCCGGACGCGTATTTGGGTTTGCTCGGTACGGTGGCTCCGTAAGGGACAAAACGACAGAAGAGAGGAAGAAAGCGGGCTGTTCCGACTAGCATCTACCGCCCCCAGGAGCCGAGCAGCCTAGCGATTAGCGGCTCATGCTTTTTCAATGGGCGTCATTTTGGACGCGGCACTAGCTTGAGAAAGCCTATACTACTACTACTACTACTAGTACTATTATTATTATTATTATTATTATTATTATTATTATTATTATTATTA
>JAJIZL010007035.1:0-13220 GCA_023969395.1 Amblyomma maculatum | reverse complement strand
GGCTTTCGACAACGTAAGCCACGCGGCCATCATGGAAGGCATCAACAACACCAACTGCGGGAGGAGAACGAACGATTACGTCAGAGCTTTCCTGAGCGACAGAACGGCGACCGTGGGGCTGGGCGAGCTGAGAAGCGACGTCTTCCCCACGCCGTGCAAAGGCACACCCCAATAATCCGTCATATCGCCCGTCCTCTTCAACGTGGCAATGATTGGACTTGCAAGACGGCTCAAGGAGATCCAGGGCATCCAACACGCGATATACGCCGATGACATCACGATATGGGTCACCCAAGGATCACTCGGGGAGAAGCAAGAAAAACTACAGGAAGCGGCAACTTGCGTAGAAACTTACACCAGAGAGAGGGGCCTAAGATGCTCGACGGAGAAATCGGAACTCCTCAGGGTCGGCAAGCATCCCACCCAAGCGACACTGGAGGTCGTTCTCGAGGGCCAGAACATCCCGGAAAAGAACATGATAAAGATCCTGGGCATGTGGTTGCAAGGAAGCCGGAAATGCAGCCACACCATCAGCCTGCTGAGTAAGGCGGCAGAGCAGGTGGGCCGTATGATCAACAGAGTCTCCCAAAAGAGATATGGAATGAGAGAAGAAGACACTCTCAAGCTAGTTAACAGCCTAATTGTCAGCCGAGTCACGTACTTCCTGCCGTACCACGCGACGACCAAGGCGGAATGAGAGCAAGCCGACATCATTCTCAGGAAGGCGTACAGGACTGCTCTGCACCTACCCAAGCACACGTCGAACGAAAAGTTGCTCCAGCTAGGCATCAGCAACACCTTCAGCGAGCTCGCCGAAGCTCTGCTGGGAACGCAAATCACGAGACTCAGAAGCACCCCCACGGGACGAGCGCTCCTAAGAAGGTTGGGTCGGGACACGAGCGGACTGGTAGACAGATACGCGGACGTACCGGACCACCTTAGGAAAACCATTAACGTGGGACCATTGCCGAAAAACATGGACCCCAATCTTCACGAAAACAGACGAAAAGCGAGGGCCGAGTACGTTGAGAGAACGCTAGCCCAGTTAGACAACACCGTATACACGGACGCTGCCGTATATCTGCGCGAGAGAGAACGCGTAGCCGCGACGGTAGTGGTAAACAAGGAAGGAAACATGATCACGTGTGCCACGGCAAAGGTCGCCAGCACAGCGGAGGCCGAAGAAATTGCCGTCGCGCTGGCGGCAGCAGAAGGCTACAGAACGGGCCGATCTCTCAACATACTGACGGACTCGAAGGAGACGTGCAGGAACTACACGAGGGGCAGGATCAGCAGAACAGCCCTTAAAATACTCAGCGGGGCAACCTCCGCCGAGGAGAAACCCAGGCATAACCTAATCTGGATCCCGGGCCACACGGGCATAGGGGGGAACGAAAGAGCAGACAGCCCAGCTCGAGGTTACGCATTCCGAGCAGGGCAGTCAAATGCTCCGGAGCTCCGCCTACAGGCTTGCGAGGGGGGATACGCAGAAATCTTGCACTTGCATAGGGGAGCTAGAATTAGATATCCACCACCACACAAAGCCCTAACAAAGGAGGAAGCGACCGGCTGGCGCAGATTACAGACCAACTCCTTTCCTAACCTACACATACTTAATAAAATGTTCCCGACACAATACAGAGCCACCTGCCCTTGGTGCGATGCCACACCTACACTTTATCATATCACGTGGGAATGCGAACGCAACAAAGCATTCCACCAACACGAAGACCCGAGTGCGGAGCAATGGGAGAGTCGGCTCACCAGTGGCGAGCTCGCGACCCAAAGGGCCTTAGTGCAGCACTCGACTGATGCAGCACGACTCAGTGGAGCCTTGGAATAGGGGCCCACCCTTGCTGACGAGAAGTCTCAAGTCGCCAGCGCCAGAGAAGACGACGGAGACTTCACAACCGCGAAACCCTTAAAATATTCAATAAAGTTTTCACTCACTCACTCACTCCGCCGCCATATCTTTAATAGTATTGTGACTGGCCATAGGGTTTTCTTGGCAGGATGGATGGATGGATGGATGGATGGATGGATGGATGGATGGATGGATGGACGGACGGACGGACGGACGGACGGACGGACGGACGGATGGATGGATGGATGGATGGATGGATTGATTGATTGATGGATGGATTGATGGATTGATTTATGGATGGATGGATGGATGGATAATGGATGGATTGATTGATTGATTGTTTTATGTATGGATGACTAGATGGAATATAAAAGCATCCTTCCTCTTTGAACGGACTGGCAGCAATGGCCACCATTCTTGAAGTCTTTACTACGTTTCTTTATGTAGTTTTATATCGATGAATTAATGTCTGTTTTTTTCTTTATTACTTCAAACATTCATTTTGTATTTTATATTTTGCAATTGCGGCACTTAGCGCTGTGTTCGCACGGTTCAGCGTACCGCTTGAGGTGTGCACACAGACAGCGCGTCACAATTTGCTAGCTACGAGTTCGCTGTATTCGCCAGACTTCACTCACAACACACCAACTCCCCATTATCCGCAATTCAACGGATTGGAAGAGAAGGGCATACAGGTTGTGACGCTAGTCATGAAAAAAAAGGGAATACGCAGGGGATGACTTCTGGCTGGCCCTTGCCCTAGCGTTGTACACCCTTGGAAGATGGCCGATCGCCAGAACTTCTTCAGGGCCGGTGTCTCAGAGATAACTTTCCAGATTTTGATACGTAACTAAAAACCGGAGTAACGAAGCACGATCAGAGAAGTGGCGGCTAGCCCCTACCATTTTTGAATAAAGCATCAGTTGTGAGGGTCGGGGACACGACATGTTCAAATAACGCGTCATCGGCACAACGGCTGCTAGGTCCTGTGGGGTACAAACGGAAGATTGTCGGGTGTTAAGACGCAACAGAAGGCATCTTCTTTAAACTCGCGACGAATATGCATGCACCGGACACCAGGGATTGTGCTCTGCTACTCAATCGGTGCTAAGACCTACGATTTCATTCTGAGCGTTTTAACACTTTGAACCCCCATTTCCCTATTTCCATTTTAGTTAATCAATTTTTCAATTAATTATAAATAATTCGTTCACTGCTCAAACACTATCAAACACCAATCAACCATCAATTACTAAATCGCAATTTACCACGATACTATGTTTTACCCTGTCCCCGATTCTTTCCGACACGCGGATTGACAACTCAATAGCTGCTATACTATAACATTTTACTATGAGCTTCCTGTGTTTCGATAGATGCGCAGCCTCGCTCTGTTTTAGCGTTAGCTACACTGGCTAAGGTTGAGCAGTTTCGCGTGGCTTCTGGAGAGCTGTGCGGCGCAAGCGTGAGGTGCATTGACGTCATATGGCACGCAGCTGGGGCGCAGGAGCCGCGCACCTCTCCGGTCAGCGCATTCCAGAGGAGTGATGTCTTAGCCGCGGCAGACGCACTGGCGCGTGCCCAGCTGTATGCCTCCGTTGCAAAGTCTGAAGCTGCGCTTGAGCCGCCTGATAGCGCCGCGCATGCGCAGAGGCGTTTGCAGCCATGGAGAAGGAGAGCGCTGCTCAGGGCCGCAGAAAAGCGGAGAAGCTTAACTGATTCCCTGGCCATTGGCGGTTGAGCGTACGAAGAACGAACATAACAAGGCAAACGTGCTGGGAAAAGTAACCTTATCTAACAAAACCTTTATACGGGCATAGCCGAGCTAAGCAGTTATCTTCAAAAACGTGCTAAGGCGTCGGGAATCGATGGGCTTCCCTATATAGCAGATGTTTCTTGCTGTTTCTTCTAGCTTTGATCGTACAGAGTAGTGTTGGTGACAACCGCTGCGTCCGTGGCTCAGCGACACATTGCTGTGCGGAGATGAGGACTACCCTTCTCGAATGTACACATTTATTTACACTTTTTACATCGACGTATTTATAATAATGTCTTCGGATGCGACATTAAAACAGAGCGCTAACTGCAACTGGTGAATGATCAGAGGTCAGAGGCTAGCAGAATTCGGCCTTGGCCTTTTGCTACACTTTAGGCCGGAGTCCCTTGAGACCTCCGTCCGCCTAGCCTTCCTCCTCAAACAACCCGTCTGCCCTCGACTCTCGTCCGAGCCCAACTCTCCTCTGAGCCCAACTCTGCTCCGAGCACAACTGTCTCAACGCTCCTTCCTTAGGGCTCAAATTCGAGTCTCCTCCGTTGACCAATCAACGACTAGTCACTCTGTGGCCAATATCATGCATTGCTTCAAAATGGACTGGCCAATCATTGTGCTACATATACCCCTCTCCTACGCACGTCAAATAAAACACACACAATGAATGCACTCAACAGCGAGTGGTTGCGCACATCTGCGATTTACTCCCTCTACAAAAACCTCCCAGGCAAGCGGCGCCAAGCAGTCACAAAGACAAACGGCGTCGACGGTTACACTTCCGAAAACACACACATAAATACACACACGCGCAAACCTCAGGCCCAAACATTCCGATCGCTGCTCTTGGTCGGTTGCGCGCGGGCGGCTGATTCAAAGGGACGTACAGGCGTGTTCCCGGGAAGACATGTCAACAGCGGCTCCCTCTGTAGCGCGTTCTCCCCAGGCCCGTGTTACGCCTCGTTTCGGGATTTATGGCCTCCGCACCCTCTCCACTCGAGCCGGGAGACAGCAGTTAGCGCCGAACCCACGAGCTTACGCTGTGCCATCTAACTGCACTGCTCTGCCTCCCTCGCGGCACGGGACGGACAGAGCCGGCAGCGTCGCCCGCTGCCATGTGTTCTGGCATCACCTCCGAAAGGCGGCTGCCTGCGCGACCGTCATAAATCAGCCAGCTTCAAGCTGCCCCTTGACCTTGGTCGTCCCTTCGGAATCTCGCTTCTGGGCGAAGCCCGTAAGCTTAACTTAAGCCACTGCCATTTTTTTTTTTGTTGCGACCTTTTATGATTTTGCTGTGGTTACTTAACGCTAACCGTGCAAGCACTCTATGATTTATTTTTCATGTCGGTTTTACCTGCGCTTTCAGGCATGAAACCGCACCGCCGAACGCAAGCCATGACGCTATTATTCTATTTCAAATACCTCTGAGTACCTGGTATTGAGTTTACCCTACATTGCCAACAATGCTTCACCATCCCAGCATCTTTTGGCCCTTTTTCCCCTAGCATGCTGTTAGCGTTTTGTCATGTCCGCTTAATGGATGGATGGAATATGCCCTTTGAAACGGGGTGGTAGCAGTTTCCATCTTATATTTGCCATATCTTGAATGCTGTTATGAACCCCTCAAGAAATGTGACAATTTAGTTATTACATTTTTATTTCTACACTTGTGCCATCTTTCTGCTTTTTAGCCATCAGTCTTCTAACGCCTTCTGCACTGCATGCTCGTTCACCCGACCACTGGAGTCGCTAAACCGCAGATGGAAAATGTGATAACGTGATAACATGCCGAGGCCGATGTTCCATGTTGCTGCCAAGTGCCGATAAGATCACCCAGTGTTATCACCTGATGTTCCACGCCTTTCCTACGTGACTATATATGTGCCGTGTCTTGTACGCTTGTGAATAATAAATGTTTGCCTCCGGATGCGACGCAGCCTGCTCGATCATTACAGTGGCGACGAGGCACGGTCTAACCCTGCGGGGGTAGGACGGACGTGGTTGGCGAGATGGCTTTCGGCAGTCGCGTGGGCGAGTTTACTCTCAACGGAAATTCTTCATGGGAAGAATACGTGGAGCGCATCGAGGTGTGCTGCGCAGCGAACAAGCTGACGAGGGACGCCGACAAGAGGGCAGCTTTACTCAGCTGTTGTGGGGAGACAACGTACTCCTTGATAGCAACCCTCGTGAAACCTCAACGACCGCCAAATGTCGAGTACCAAGTCATCGTCGGTGGAGAATTGCGCGGCACCGGGATTTGAACCCCGGTCCTCTTGCATGCGAGGCGAATGTTCTACCGCTATGCTACGGTCGTTGGAAAAAAAATCCGCGTGTCGATGGAATTGCATAAACAGGTTTGGGGTGCGACCTGATGCCGGTGAACACCTCCGGCAACGCGCTCCCTCACCAGAACAGGAGCTGGCCACCCTGGTGCAGTAATTGGCCGCAACCTCCTATGATAAGCTCCATAAAACCCCGGCCCTCAGTCACGAGCGGCTGCGGAACAACTGACCACGGCGGCGGTCAGACCTGTGACGCAGCAGGGGGTGCTAAGAAAGCCTGGCTCCGCTGGACAGGCCGCCATTGGAAACTGACCCTGGCAACGTTTAATGCTAGAACCCTAGCTGGTGAAGCTAGTTTAGCAGTACTCTTAGAGGAACTAGAGGGCGTGAAATGGGATGTCATAGGGCTTAGTGAGGTTAGGAGGCCGAATGAGGCATATACTATACTGAAGGATGGGCATGTACTGTGTTATCGAGGTTTACCAGAGAGGCGCCAACTAGGAGTAGGTTTCCTTGTCAATAAATATATAGCGGGCAATATAGATGAATTCTATAGTATTAATGAGAGGGTTGCAGGCATCGTAATTAGGCTTAATAAGCGGTATAAACTGAAGGTTGTACAGGCCTATGCACCTACATGTAGTTATGATGACCAGGCAGTTGAAAGCTTCTATGAAGATGTAGAATCGGCAATGCGAAAAGTAAAGACGCAGTATACAGTACTAATGGGCGACTTCAATGCCAAGGTAGGGAAAAAAACAGGCAGGAGACCAGGCAGTAGGTGACTATGGCATTGGTTCTAGGAATAGCAGGGGGGAGTTACTAGTTGAGTTTGCAGAGCGCAATAACTTAAGAATCATGAATACCTTCTTCAGCAAACGGAAGAACCGGAAATGGACATGGAAAAGTCCTAACGGGGAGACTAAAAACGAAATCGACTTCATAATGTGTTCAACCCTCGCCATTATTCAAGATGTAGAGGTAATCCGGAAAGTGCGATGCAGTGACCACAGGATGGTGAGGTCCCGAATTAGCCTAAATCTGAAGAAGGAGCGCAACAGATTAGTAAGAAAGAAACCCATAAACGAATTAGCGGTGAGGGGGAGGGCAGAAGAGTTCAAGATCTCGCTGCAGAATAGGTTTTCAGCTCTAACTTAGGATGGCGACATTACCCTAGAGGCAAGGAACAATAATTTCAGATATATCATTACTGAGTGCGCGGTAGAAGTAGGCGGTAGGATAGTTACAGAGGATAGCGGTAAGCTGTCTAAGGAGACGAAAGATTTGATTAAGAAACGCCAGAGTATGAAAGCTTCCAATCCAACAAACCAGATCGAATTGGCCGAGATATCAAAGCTAATCAATAAGCGCCAGGTGGCCGATATAAGGAAGTATAACATGGAGAAAAATGAGCATGCTGTAAAGAACGGGGGAAGCCTTAAAGCGGTAAAGAAGAAATTGGGCATAGGCAAAAACCAGATGTATGCGATAAGGGACAAGGCGGGCAACGTCATCACTAATATGGAAAAGATAGTCAAAGTAGCCGAGGAGTTCTGTACAGATCTCTACAGTAGCCAAAGTAGTCAGGACCGTAATGAGATTACCGGTAGGGAAAAACAGTCAGACGTTCCACCAGTGACGAAGGACGAGGTCAAGAAAGCACTAGAAACTATGAAAAGGGGGAAATCAGCTGGAGAGGATCAGATAACTACAGATTTGCTGAAGGACGGGGGGGATATCGTGCTAGAAAAACTGGTCACCCTGTATACGCAGTGCCTGGTGTCATCGACGGTACCGGAACCATAGAAGAATGCAAACATTATCCTCATTCACAAGAAAGGGGACTCTAAAGACATTAAAAATTACAGACCAATCAGCTTACTGTCTGTTACGTATAAGGTATTTACTAAGGTAATCGCTAATAGAATCAGGACAACCTTAGACTGCAATCAAGCAAAGGATCAAGCAGGGTTTCGGAAACGGTACTCTACTATCGATCATATCCATACCATCAATCAGGTGATAGAAAAATGCTCGAAATATAACCAGCCCTTATACATAGCATTCATTGATTACGAAAAAGCATTTGACTCAGTTGAAACCTCGGCGGTGATGCAGGCATTGCGAAATCAGGGGGTAGACGAGCCGTACGTGAAAGTGCTGGAAGATATATATAGTGGCTGCACAGCAACCATAGTTCTGCGTAAAGAAAGTAACAAAATTCCCATAAAGAAAGGTGTTAGGCAAGGAGACACAATCTCCCCAGTACTATTCACAGCTTGTTTAGAGGAAGTATTCAGAGACTTGGAATGGGAGCAGTTAGGGATAAGGGTAGATGGAGAATACCTCAGTAATCTGCGATTTGCTGATGACATTGCCTTGCTAAGCAACTCGGGGGATGAACTGCAAATAATGATTGATGACCTAGACAGGAAAAGTAGAAAGGTAGGCTTGAAAATCAATATGCAGAAGACTAAGGTAATGTTCAACAGCCTCGGGAAGGAACGGCAGTTTACATTAGGTAGCGAAATACTGGAAGTAGTAGGCGAATATGTCTACTTAGGACAGGTAGTAACCGCAGATCCGGACCACGAAAAGGAAATAACAAGAAGATTGGGATGGAGCGAATTTGGAAAGCACTCGCAGATTATGAGTAGCAGCTTACCGGTATCTCTCAAGAGGAAAGTATACAACAGTTGCATCTTGCCTGTACTCACCTATGGGGCTGAAACGTGGAGGCTAACCAAGAGAGTTCTACTTAAGTTGAGGACAACCCAGAGGGCTATGGAACGAAAAATGGTAGGGGTAACATTAAGAGATAGAAAGCGTGCAGAGTGGGTCAGAGAAATAACTCAAGTTACCGACATTCTAGTGTAAATTAAGAAGAAGAAATGGACTTGGGCAGGACATGTAGTGCGAAGGTAGGATAACCGATGGTCGCTGAGGGTAACAAACTGGATTCCAAGGGAAGGAAAGCGTAGCAGGGGGCGGCAGAAAGTTAGGTGGGCGGATGAGATTAAGAAGTTCGCAGGGGTCAAGTGGATGCAGCTAGCACAAAACCGGGTTAAGTGGAGAAATATGAGAGGCCTTCGCCCTGCAGTGGGTATAATCAGGCTGATGATGATGATGAAGTCATCGTCGACGCCGTGAAGGGCCACGTCAACCCGAAGCCTTCAGAGTTATACTCAAGGTACGTTTTTTCGAAGCGAGACCAGCACTACGATGAATCTGTAGCTGACTACGTTACATCCTTACGCAAGCTAGCTGAGAACTGCGGCTTCAGCGACAAACAGCTGCCCTTGGATGTAATGCTGCGTGACCGCCTGGTATTCGGATTGAGGGACAGCGTTGTGCAGCAGCGACTGTTGATAGAAAAACTTGACGTTCAAGAGTGCTTACGATCTTGCAGTGACCGCGGAAATAGCCGCTAAAGAGCAACGCGTAATGAACCAGCATAGCAGGAAGCTGTAGACGTGACAGCAAAAGGGGGCACGCCCCCTAAAAACGAGCACGAGGAAGAGAACCGCGTCCGGGAGCGTCATGTTCCGGACGAAAGGTGTTTCCGATGTGGTGGGAAGTTCAAGAACGCGTTTCAACTGCTCTAAAAAAGGGCATCTAGCCAAGGCGTGTCGAGGAAAAGTGCAGCATCAGCTGGAGGCTGCATCCACGCTTGCGCATACTGAGTACGATGCTTTACTGAGCATCAGTCAGGTAACGAACTGTCCCAAATTTGTTGTCACCGTCAGCATTGGTGGGCAGGACGTACAGATGGAAGTCGATTCCGGAGCAGCTGGGTCAATCATGAGCAGCAAGGAATACAAAAAACTGCAAGTCGCTAAAAATATCGACCTGGAAGTAGCAGATGCTCAACTCGTCACCTGGACGTAAGAAGGCCTTGACATTGTCGGAAAAGGCAGGGTTCCCGTAGAATTCAAAGGGCTAATTGGCGAGCTGCCGCTACTGGTAGTGAGAAATGAGGGCAGCACACTTCTAGGTCGTGACTGGTTCAAGGCTTTAAACATAGAGCTAACCGGTCTTCACACCGTGAGCAGCAGGCAAGAAGCTATCCTGTCGAGGTATGCAGAGATTTTTAGCCAGTCATTTGCAGGCGCTACACTGCCGCCTATTCACATCGAGCTAAAGCAGGATGCCCAGCCAAAGTTCCTGAAATGTCGCAGCATTCCATTCGCGTTTAAGGACGATGTGATAGCCGAGTTAGACAGATTGAAGAGACAAGGAATTCTACAAGCAACGCAGTATTCAGAATGGGCTACCCCTGTAGTCGTTGATCGAAAAAAGAATGGATCGCTCCGAATCTGCGGTGACTACCGAAGCACAGTCAACCAAGCGTTGAGGAGCAACGGTTATCCTTTGCCTACGAGCAAAGAATTATTCGCAAAGTTGGGCAAAGGCCGTGTTTTTTCGAAGTTGGACTTGACGCAGGCGTACCAACAACTGGTAGTTGATGACGCCACAGCGCAGGTTCTCACGATAAACACCGTAAAAGGATTGTACAACGTGCGACGTTTGCCGTACGGCGTGTCGGTAGCTCCCGGTTTGTTCCAACGCGTAATGGACACAGTACTCGCGGGTCTACTGCAAGTAGCTGTATACTGATGACATTCGGGTGGCCAGCGAAACAGCCGAAGAGCACAGCCAAATGCTCGCCGAGGTCTGCGAACGAATTGCAAGAACGGGACTGCGGGTCCAGTCGGCAAAGTGCGAGTTTTTTAAAGAGAGCCTGGAATTCTTGGGCCACCGGATAGGCTCGCGTGGTATCTACCCATCGAAAGCTAAGGTAGAAGCCATTCATCAGGTGCCTGTACCGAAAACCAAGAAGGAGCTGCAAGCATTTCTTGGTATGATGAACTTTTATAATCGTTTCTTGAAAGGCCGCTCCGAGGTCGCAGAAGTTTTGTATCGTCTACTGGAGACTAACGTTGCGTGGGTGTGGCGAGCAGAACACCAGGAAGCGTTAGAAAGCCTGAAGCAGCTTCTAACGTCCGATTCGCTGCTGGTGCATTTTGATCCCAGCGCGCCTCTAGTTCTGTCATGCGATGCTTCACCGGTGGGAGTAGGAGCAGTCCTAGCGCACCAAGACCCTGAAGGACGAGAGAGACCCATCGCGTACGCGTCAAGAACGTTAACAAAGACCGAGCGGAATTATGCCCAGATAGATCGAGAGGCTTTAGCCATCGTTTTTGGCGTCCGGAATTTCCATCAGTATCTTTGTGGAAGGAAATTCTTTATTCTCACTGATCACAAACTGCTGCTCGGCATATTTCGACAAGAGCAGCCAATTCCAGCTGTATTGTCACCACGCATGCTCCGTTGGACGTTGATGCTGTCGGCTTATGAATACCACCTTGACTATTGGAAAACGCAAGATCATGCCAATGCTGACTGTTTAAGCAGATTACCAGCAAAGGAGGCGCGAGGTGAAACCGAGCCGCCGGACGACGTTCTTCTGTTAGAACCAATGGAGTATCCCCCAGTGACTGCACAACAAGTGGCATCCTCTACCAGGGATGATCCCTCAACTACTTCAAGTAAAATCTTGGATTATCGACGGCTGGCCTGAGCACATGGTGCCACCAGAATATTCTGACTACCATGACAGGCGATATGAGCTATCGGTCGATCGCGACTGTATCCTTTTGGGAAACCGAGTAGTGCTGCCGGAACGACTTCGAAAGCGAATTCTTGGCATGCTACATGCAAATTATCCAGGCATTACGGCTATGAAAGCTCTCGCGAGGTCCTGTGTTTGATGGCCCAGAATTGACGCGCAAATCGAAGATTTCGTTCGGCACTGCAAACCCTGGCAAGAGACAGACAAAGTGATCCCAAGACACCTGCACATTTCTGGACGAAACCCGAAAGACCTTGGGGCAGGGTTCACATCGATTTTGCGGGGCCAGTCGAAGGCGTTTGTTTTCTTGTGGTAGTGGATGCGTTTTCGAACTGGGCTGAGATCGAGATAATGCCGTCTCTTCAATCCTCTTCAGTGATAGAAAAGCTGCGTAGAATGTTCGCATCGTACGGTCTACCAGATCTTATCGTGTCTGATAATGGGACTGCTTTCTCAAGCAAGGAATTTCGGGAATTCCTAAAGCTAAACGGCATCCAGGTTATGTACACAGCGCCGTATCATCCTTCGAGCAATGGAAGAGCAGAAAGGATGGTTCGCGAGCTCAAGTGTGCACTCAGGAAGCCGAGACAAGGCACAGTGGCCTGTAAAGTTTCTCGCTTCTTGTTCAAGCAGCACTCTACCCCTCATGCTGAGACCGGAAAGGCACAGCTCATGTTGGGACGGAATTTCCGCTCTGTCAAGACTTCACCCCGACATGGAAAGCGCGGACTTGTGTCAACGAGTGTCGAGTGTGAGAAATTTCAGCCGAGGGCCTACATGGCTAGCAACTGGGCCACGTCATCTACGAAGTTCAGACGTCTGAAAGAAATTTGCATAGACGTCATCGGGACCATCTGCGAAAGGCATGGGTGTCGGAACCGGCAACACCAGCTAATGCAACCGGTGATTTCTTCAGATTCCTACCGCCTCCAAGCACAGAACCCGAACTACCCAAGGATGAGGCACCAGTGGTTCTTAGATGGTCTACTCGTGAACGGCGACCTGTGCAGCGCTACGGCATTAACTGAGGGGGAAGGGGTGCGATAACGTGATAACATGCCGAGGTCGATGTTCCGTGTTGCTGCCAAGTGCCGATAAGATCACCCAGTGTTATCACGTGATGTTCGACGCCTTTCCTACGTGACTATATATGTGCCGTGTCTTGTACGCTTGTGAATAATAAATGTTTCCCTCCGGATGCGACGCAGCCTGCTCGATCATTACAGAAAATGACTGCGTCTGCACGGAATTCGAGTCGATTTGCCACACACCTTATTAGGTTCCTTTTTGTAGCGGCCTGTTTTAAGGCACCCAGATCTAGGTTCTAAAAGTATTGAGTTATCAAAGAAAGCCTGATCTATTTTTGCCAGTTTCGATATATGTCTACACTCCATGTCTTTTTCACTGACTTCATCAAACCTTTATCCTTTGCGGTTTCGCCTGTTGATTGAGCGCTTTATGTCAGTGTTCTTATCATGTGCATCTAGCTGTTTTTTTATTTCTTTAGTTCATCGATATTTAATATAATTACAATAAATTATTAACTCTTCAACGCCTATCACACACCATTCAGCCATAAATCAAATAAATAAAGAAATTTCTATGCAAATACTTTTGAGCCTCCGTGACTACTACTACTACTACTACTACTACTACTACTACTACTACTACTAC
>JAJIZL010007033.1:0-13219 GCA_023969395.1 Amblyomma maculatum | reverse complement strand
GGCTTTCGACAACGTAAGCCACGCGGCCATCATGGAAGGCATCAACAGCACCAACTGCGGGAGGAGAACGAACGATTACGTCAGAGCTTTCCTGAGCGACAGAACGGCGACCGTGGGGCTGGGCGAGCTGAGAAGCGACGTCTTCCCCACGCCGTGCAAAGGCACACCCCAATAATCCGTCATATCGCCCGTCCTCTTCAACGTGGCAATGATTGGACTTGCAAGACGGCTCAAGGAGATCCAGGGCATCCAACACGCGATATACGCCGATGACATCACGATATGGGTCACCCAAGGATCACTCGGGGAGAAGCAAGAAAAACTACAGGAAGCGGCAACTTGCGTAGAAACTTACACCAGAGAGAGGGGCCTAAGATGCTCGACGGAGAAATCGGAACTCCTCAGGGTCGGCAAGCATCCCACCCAAGCGACACTGGAGGTCGTTCTCGAGGGCCAGAACATCCCGGAAAAGAACATGATAAAGATCCTGGGCATGTGGTTGCAAGGAAGCCGGAAATGCAGCCACACCATCAGCCTGCTGAGTAAGGCGGCAGAGCAGGTGGGCCGTATGATCAACAGAGTCTCCCAAAAGAGATATGGAATGAGAGAAGAAGACACTCTCAAGCTAGTTAACAGCCTAATTGTCAGCCGAGTCACGTACTTCCTGCCGTACCACGCGACGACCAAGGCGGAATGAGAGCAAGCCGACATCATTCTCAGGAAGGCGTACAGGACTGCTCTGCACCTACCCAAGCACACGTCGAACGAAAAGTTGCTCCAGCTAGGCATCAGCAACACCTTCAGCGAGCTCGCCGAAGCTCTGCTGGGAACGCAAATCACGAGACTCAGAAGCACCCCCACGGGACGAGCGCTCCTAAGAAGGTTGGGTCGGGACACGAGCGGACTGGTAGACAGATACGCGGACGTACCGGACCACCTTAGGAAAACCATTAACGTGGGACCATTGCCGAAAAACATGGACCCCAATCTTCACGAAAACAGACGAAAAGCGAGGGCCGAGTACGTTGAGAGAACGCTAGCCCAGTTAGACAACACCGTATACACGGACGCTGCCGTATATCTGCGCGAGAGAGAACGCGTAGCCGCGACGGTAGTGGTAAACAAGGAAGGAAACATGATCACGTGTGCCACGGCAAAGGTCGCCAGCACAGCGGAGGCCGAAGAAATTGCCGTCGCGCTGGCGGCAGCAGAAGGCTACAGAACGGGCCGATCTCTCAACATACTGACGGACTCGAAGGAGACGTGCAGGAACTACACGAGGGGCAGGATCAGCAGAACAGCCCTTAAAATACTCAGCGGGGCAACCTCCGCCGAGGAGAAACCCAGGCATAACCTAATCTGGATCCCGGGCCACACGGGCATAGGGGGGAACGAAAGAGCAGACAGCCCAGCTCGAGGTTACGCATTCCGAGCAGGGCAGTCAAATGCTCCGGAGCTCCGCCTACAGGCTTGCGAGGGGGGATACGCAGAAATCTTGCACTTGCATAGGGGAGCTAGAATTAGATATCCACCACCACACAAAGCCCTAACAAAGGAGGAAGCGACCGGCTGGCGCAGATTACAGACCAACTCCTTTCCTAACCTACACATACTTAATAAAATGTTCCCGACACAATACAGAGCCACCTGCCCTTGGTGCGATGCCACACCTACACTTTATCATATCACGTGGGAATGCGAACGCAACAAAGCATTCCACCAACACGAAGACCCGAGTGCGGAGCAATGGGAGAGTCGGCTCACCAGTGGCGAGCTCGCGACCCAAAGGGCCTTAGTGCAGCACTCGACTGATGCAGCACGACTCAGTGGAGCCTTGGAATAGGGGCCCACCCTTGCTGACGAGAAGTCTCAAGTCGCCAGCGCCAGAGAAGACGACGGAGACTTCACAACCGCGAAACCCTTAAAATATTCAATAAAGTTTTCACTCACTCACTCACTCCGCCGCCATATCTTTAATAGTATTGTGACTGGCCATAGGGTTTTCTTGGCAGGATGGATGGATGGATGGATGGATGGATGGATGGATGGATGGATGGATGGACGGACGGACGGACGGACGGACGGACGGACGGACGGATGGATGGATGGATGGATGGATGGATTGATTGATTGATGGATGGATTGATGGATTGATTTATGGATGGATGGATGGATGGATAATGGATGGATTGATTGATTGATTGTTTTATGTATGGATGACTAGATGGAATATAAAAGCATCCTTCCTCTTTGAACGGACTGGCAGCAATGGCCACCATTCTTGAAGTCTTTACTACGTTTCTTTATGTAGTTTTATATCGATGAATTAATGTCTGTTTTTTTCTTTATTACTTCAAACATTCATTTTGTATTTTATATTTTGCAATTGCGGCACTTAGCGCTGTGTTCGCACGGTTCAGCGTACCGCTTGAGGTGTGCACACAGACAGCGCGTCACAATTTGCTAGCTACGAGTTCGCTGTATTCGCCAGACTTCACTCACAACACACCAACTCCCCATTATCCGCAATTCAACGGATTGGAAGAGAAGGGCATACATGTTGTGACGCTAGTCATGAAAAAAAAGGGAATACGCAGGGGATGACTTCTGGCTGGCCCTTGCCCTAGCGTTGTACACCCTTGGAAGATGGCCGATCGCCAGAACTTCTTCAGGGCCGGTGTCTCAGAGATAACTTTCCAGATTTTGATACGTAACTAAAAACCGGAGTAACGAAGCACGATCAGAGAAGTGGCGGCTAGCCCCTACCATTTTTGAATAAAGCATCAGTTGTGAGGGTCGGGGACACGACATGTTCAAATAACGCGTCATCGGCACAACGGCTGCTAGGTCCTGTGGGGTACAAACGGAAGATTGTCGGGTGTTAAGACGCAACAGAAGGCATCTTCTTTAAACTCGCGACGAATATGCATGCACCGGACACCAGGGATTGTGCTCTGCTACTCAATCGGTGCTAAGACCTACGATTTCATTCTGAGCGTTTTAACACTTTGAACCCCCATTTCCCTATTTCCATTTTAGTTAATCAATTTTTCAATTAATTATAAATAATTCGTTCACTGCTCAAACACTATCAAACACCAATCAACCATCAATTACTAAATCGCAATTTACCACGATACTATGTTTTACCCTGTCCCCGATTCTTTCCGACACGCGGATTGACAACTCAATAGCTGCTATACTATAACATTTTACTATGAGCTTCCTGTGTTTCGATAGATGCGCAGCCTCGCTCTGTTTTAGCGTTAGCTACACTGGCTAAGGTTGAGCAGTTTCGCGTGGCTTCTGGAGAGCTGTGCGGCGCAAGCGTGAGGTGCATTGACGTCATATGGCACGCAGCTGGGGCGCAGGAGCCGCGCACCTCTCCGGTCAGCGCATTCCAGAGGAGTGATGTCTTAGCCGCGGCAGACGCACTGGCGCGTGCCCAGCTGTATGCCTCCGTTGCAAAGTCTGAAGCTGCGCTTGAGCCGCCTGATAGCGCCGCGCATGCGCAGAGGCGTTTGCAGCCATGGAGAAGGAGAGCGCTGCTCAGGGCCGCAGAAAAGCGGAGAAGCTTAACTGATTCCCTGGCCATTGGCGGTTGAGCGTACGAAGAACGAACATAACAAGGCAAACGTGCTGGGAAAAGTAACCTTATCTAACAAAACCTTTATACGGGCATAGCCGAGCTAAGCAGTTATCTTCAAAAACGTGCTAAGGCGTCGGGAATCGATGGGCTTCCCTATATAGCAGATGTTTCTTGCTGTTTCTTCTAGCTTTGATCGTACAGAGTAGTGTTGGTGACAACCGCTGCGTCCGTGGCTCAGCGACACATTGCTGTGCGGAGATGAGGACTACCCTTCTCGAATGTACACATTTATTTACACTTTTTACATCGACGTATTTATAATAATGTCTTCGGATGCGACATTAAAACAGAGCGCTAACTGCAACTGGTGAATGATCAGAGGTCAGAGGCTAGCAGAATTCGGCCTTGGCCTTTTGCTACACTTTAGGCCGGAGTCCCTTGAGACCTCCGTCCGCCTAGCCTTCCTCCTCAAACAACCCGTCTGCCCTCGACTCTCGTCCGAGCCCAACTCTCCTCTGAGCCCAACTCTGCTCCGAGCACAACTGTCTCAACGCTCCTTCCTTAGGGCTCAAATTCGAGTCTCCTCCGTTGACCAATCAACGACTAGTCACTCTGTGGCCAATATCATGCATTGCTTCAAAATGGACTGGCCAATCATTGTGCTACATATACCCCTCTCCTACGCACGTCAAATAAAACACACACAATGAATGCACTCAACAGCGAGTGGTTGCGCACATCTGCGATTTACTCCCTCTACAAAAACCTCCCAGGCAAGCGGCGCCAAGCAGTCACAAAGACAAACGGCGTCGACGGTTACACTTCCGAAAACACACACATAAATACACACACGCGCAAACCTCAGGCCCAAACATTCCGATCGCTGCTCTTGGTCGGTTGCGCGCGGGCGGCTGATTCAAAGGGACGTACAGGCGTGTTCCCGGGAAGACATGTCAACAGCGGCTCCCTCTGTAGCGCGTTCTCCCCAGGCCCGTGTTACGCCTCGTTTCGGGATTTATGGCCTCCGCACCCTCTCCACTTGAGCCGGGAGACAGCAGTTAGCGCCGAACCCACGAGCTTACGCTGTGCCATCTAACTGCACTGCTCTGCCTCCCTCGCGGCACGGGACGGACAGAGCCGGCAGCGTCGCCCGCTGCCATGTGTTCTGGCATCACCTCCGAAAGGCGGCTGCCTGCGCGACCGTCATAAATCAGCCAGCTTCAAGCTGCCCCTTGACCTTGGTCGTCCCTTCGGAATCTCGCTTCTGGGCGAAGCCCGTAAGCTTAACTTAAGCCACTGCCATTTTTTTTTTGTTGCGACCTTTTATGATTTTGCTGTGGTTACTTAACGCTAACCGTGCAAGCACTCTATGATTTATTTTTCATGTCGGTTTTACCTGCGCTTTCAGGCATGAAACCGCACCGCCGAACGCAAGCCATGACGCTATTATTCTATTTCAAATACCTCTGAGTACCTGGTATTGAGTTTACCCTACATTGCCAACAATGCTTCACCATCCCAGCATCTTTTGGCCCTTTTTCCCCTAGCATGCTGTTAGCGTTTTGTCATGTCCGCTTAATGGATGGATGGAATATGCCCTTTGAAACGGGGTGGTAGCAGTTTCCATCTTATATTTGCCATATCTTGAATGCTGTTATGAACCCCTCAAGAAATGTGACAATTTAGTTATTACATTTTTATTTCTACACTTGTGCCATCTTTCTGCTTTTTAGCCATCAGTCTTCTAACGCCTTCTGCACTGCATGCTCGTTCACCCGACCACTGGAGTCGCTAAACCGCAGATGGAAAATGTGATAACGTGATAACATGCCGAGGCCGATGTTCCATGTTGCTGCCAAGTGCCGATAAGATCACCCAGTGTTATCACCTGATGTTCCACGCCTTTCCTACGTGACTATATATGTGCCGTGTCTTGTACGCTTGTGAATAATAAATGTTTGCCTCCGGATGCGACGCAGCCTGCTCGATCATTACAGTGGCGACGAGGCACGGTCTAACCCTGCGGGGGTAGGACGGACGTGGTTGGCGAGATGGCTTTCGGCAGTCGCGTGGGCGAGTTTACTCTCAACGGAAATTCTTCATGGGAAGAATACGTGGAGCGCATCGAGGTGTGCTGCGCAGCGAACAAGCTGACGAGGGACGCCGACAAGAGGGCAGCTTTACTCAGCTGTTGTGGGGAGACAACGTACTCCTTGATAGCAACCCTCGTGAAACCTCAACGACCGCCAAATGTCGAGTACCAAGTCATCGTCGGTGGAGAATTGCGCGGCACCGGGATTTGAACCCCGGTCCTCTTGCATGCGAGGCGAATGTTCTACCGCTATGCTACGGTCGTTGGAAAAAAAATCCGCGTGTCGATGGAATTGCATAAACAGGTTTGGGGTGCGACCTGATGCCGGTGAACACCTCCGGCAACGCGCTCCCTCACCAGAACAGGAGCTGGCCACCCTGGTGCAGTAATTGGCCGCAACCTCCTATGATAAGCTCCATAAAACCCCGGCCCTCAGTCACGAGCGGCTGCGGAACAATTGACCACGGCGGCGGTCAGACCTGTGACGCAGCAGGGGGTGCTAAGAAAGCCTGGCTCCGCTGGACAGGCCGCCATTGGAAACTGACCCTGGCAACGTTTAATGCTAGAACCCTAGCTAGTGAAGCTAGTTTAGCAGTACTCTTAGAGGAACTAGAGGGCGTGAAATGGGATGTCATAGGGCTTAGTGAGGTTAGGAGGCCGAATGAGGCATATACTATACTGAAGGATGGGCATGTACTGTGTTATCGAGGTTTACCAGAGAGGCGCCAACTAGGAGTAGGTTTCCTTGTCAATAAATATATAGCGGGCAATATAGATGAATTCTATAGTATTAATGAGAGGGTTGCAGGCATCGTAATTAGGCTTAATAAGCGGTATAAACTGAAGGTTGTACAGGCCTATGCACCTACATGTAGTTATGATGACCAGGCAGTTGAAAGCTTCTATGAAGATGTAGAATCGGCAATGCGAAAAGTAAAGACGCAGTATACAGTACTAATGGGCGACTTCAATGCCAAGGTAGGGAAAAAAACAGGCAGGAGACCAGGCAGTAGGTGACTATGGCATTGGTTCTAGGAATAGCAGGGGGGAGTTACTAGTTGAGTTTGCAGAGCGCAATAACTTAAGAATCATGAATACCTTCTTCAGCAAACGGAAGAACCGGAAATGGACATGGAAAAGTCCTAACGGGGAGACTAAAAACGAAATCGACTTCATAATGTGTTCAACCCTCGCCATTATTCAAGATGTAGAGGTAATCCGGAAAGTGCGATGCAGTGACCACAGGATGGTGAGGTCCCGAATTAGCCTAAATCTGAAGAAGGAGCGCAACAGATTAGTAAGAAAGAAACCCATAAACGAATTAGCGGTGAGGGGGAGGGCAGAAGAGTTCAAGATCTCGCTGCAGAATAGGTTTTCAGCTCTAACTTAGGATGGCGACATTACCCTAGAGGCAAGGAACAATAATTTCAGATATATCATTACTGAGTGCGCGGTAGAAGTAGGCGGTAGGATAGTTACAGAGGATAGCGGTAAGCTGTCTAAGGAGACGAAAGATTTGATTAAGAAACGCCAGAGTATGAAAGCTTCCAATCCAACAAACCAGATCGAATTGGCCGAGATATCAAAGCTAATCAATAAGCGCCAGGTGGCCGATATAAGGAAGTATAACATGGAGAAAAATGAGCATGCTGTAAAGAACGGGGGAAGCCTTAAAGCGGTAAAGAAGAAATTGGGCATAGGCAAAAACCAGATGTATGCGATAAGGGACAAGGCGGGCAACGTCATCACTAATATGGAAAAGATAGTCAAAGTAGCCGAGGAGTTCTGTACAGATCTCTACAGTAGCCAAAGTAGTCAGGACCGTAATGAGATTACCGGTAGGGAAAAACAGTCAGACGTTCCACCAGTGACGAAGGACGAGGTCAAGAAAGCACTAGAAACTATGAAAAGGGGGAAATCAGCTGGAGAGGATCAGATAACTACAGATTTGCTGAAGGACGGGGGGGATATCGTGCTAGAAAAACTGGTCACCCTGTATACGCAGTGCCTGGTGTCATCGACGGTACCGGAACCATAGAAGAATGCAAACATTATCCTCATTCACAAGAAAGGGGACTCTAAAGACATTAAAAATTACAGACCAATCAGCTTACTGTCTGTTACGTATAAGGTATTTACTAAGGTAATCGCTAATAGAATCAGGACAACCTTAGACTGCAATCAAGCAAAGGATCAAGCAGGGTTTCGGAAACGGTACTCTACTATCGATCATATCCATACCATCAATCAGGTGATAGAAAAATGCTCGAAATATAACCAGCCCTTATACATAGCATTCATTGATTACGAAAAAGCATTTGACTCAGTTGAAACCTCGGCGGTGATGCAGGCATTGCGAAATCAGGGGGTAGACGAGCCGTACGTGAAAGTGCTGGAAGATATATATAGTGGCTGCACAGCAACCATAGTTCTGCGTAAAGAAAGTAACAAAATTCCCATAAAGAAAGGTGTTAGGCAAGGAGACACAATCTCCCCAGTACTATTCACAGCTTGTTTAGAGGAAGTATTCAGAGACTTGGAATGGGAGCAGTTAGGGATAAGGGTAGATGGAGAATACCTCAGTAATCTGCGATTTGCTGATGACATTGCCTTGCTAAGCAACTCGGGGGATGAACTGCAAATAATGATTGATGACCTAGACAGGAAAAGTAGAAAGGTAGGCTTGAAAATCAATATGCAGAAGACTAAGGTAATGTTCAACAGCCTCGGGAAGGAACGGCAGTTTACATTAGGTAGCGAAATACTGGAAGTAGTAGGCGAATATGTCTACTTAGGACAGGTAGTAACCGCAGATCCGGACCACGAAAAGGAAATAACAAGAAGATTGGGATGGAGCGAATTTGGAAAGCACTCGCAGATTATGAGTAGCAGCTTACCGGTATCTCTCAAGAGGAAAGTATACAACAGTTGCATCTTGCCTGTACTCACCTATGGGGCTGAAACGTGGAGGCTAACCAAGAGAGTTCTACTTAAGTTGAGGACAACCCAGAGGGCTATGGAACGAAAAATGGTAGGGGTAACATTAAGAGATAGAAAGCGTGCAGAGTGGGTCAGAGAAATAACTCAAGTTACCGACATTCTAGTGTAAATTAAGAAGAAGAAATGGACTTGGGCAGGACATGTAGTGCGAAGGTAGGATAACCGATGGTCGCTGAGGGTAACAAACTGGATTCCAAGGGAAGGAAAGCGTAGCAGGGGGCGGCAGAAAGTTAGGTGGGCGGATGAGATTAAGAAGTTCGCAGGGGTCAAGTGGATGCAGCTAGCACAAAACCGGGTTAAGTGGAGAAATATGAGAGGCCTTCGCCCTGCAGTGGGTATAATCAGGCTGATGATGATGATGAAGTCATCGTCGACGCCGTGAAGGGCCACGTCAACCCGAAGCCTTCAGAGTTATACTCAAGGTACGTTTTTTCGAAGCGAGACCAGCACTACGATGAATCTGTAGCTGACTACGTTACATCCTTACGCAAGCTAGCTGAGAACTGCGGCTTCAGCGACAAACAGCTGCCCTTGGATGTAATGCTGCGTGACCGCCTGGTATTCGGATTGAGGGACAGCGTTGTGCAGCAGCGACTGTTGATAGAAAAACTTGACGTTCAAGAGTGCTTACGATCTTGCAGTGACCGCGGAAATAGCCGCTAAAGAGCAACGCGTAATGAACCAGCATAGCAGGAAGCTGTAGACGTGACAGCAAAAGGGGGCACGCCCCCTAAAAACGAGCACGAGGAAGAGAACCGCGTCCGGGAGCGTCATGTTCCGGACGAAAGGTGTTTCCGATGTGGTGGGAAGTTCAAGAACGCGTTTCAACTGCTCTAAAAAAGGGCATCTAGCCAAGGCGTGTCGAGGAAAAGTGCAGCATCAGCTGGAGGCTGCATCCACGCTTGCGCATACTGAGTACGATGCTTTACTGAGCATCAGTCAGGTAACGAACTGTCCCAAATTTGTTGTCACCGTCAGCATTGGTGGGCAGGACGTACAGATGGAAGTCGATTCCGGAGCAGCTGGGTCAATCATGAGCAGCAAGGAATACAAAAAACTGCAAGTCGCTAAAAATATCGACCTGGAAGTAGCAGATGCTCAACTCGTCACCTGGACGTAAGAAGGCCTTGACATTGTCGGAAAAGGCAGGGTTCCCGTAGAATTCAAAGGGCTAATTGGCGAGCTGCCGCTACTGGTAGTGAGAAATGAGGGCAGCACACTTCTAGGTCGTGACTGGTTCAAGGCTTTAAACATAGAGCTAACCGGTCTTCACACCGTGAGCAGCAGACAAGAAGCTATCCTGTCGAGGTATGCAGAGATTTTTAGCCAGTCATTTGCAGGCGCTACACTGCCGCCTATTCACATCGAGCTAAAGCAGGATGCCCAGCCAAAGTTCCTGAAATGTCGCAGCATTCCATTCGCGTTTAAGGACGATGTGATAGCCGAGTTAGACAGATTGAAGAGACAAGGAATTCTACAAGCAACGCAGTATTCAGAATGGGCTACCCCTGTAGTCGTTGATCGAAAAAAGAATGGATCGCTCCGAATCTGCGGTGACTACCGAAGCACAGTCAACCAAGCGTTGAGGAGCAACGGTTATCCTTTGCCTACGAGCAAAGAATTATTCGCAAAGTTGGGCAAAGGCCGTGTTTTTTCGAAGTTGGACTTGACGCAGGCGTACCAACAACTGGTAGTTGATGACGCCACAGCGCAGGTTCTCACGATAAACACCGTAAAAGGATTGTACAACGTGCGACGTTTGCCGTACGGCGTGTCGGTAGCTCCCGGTTTGTTCCAACGCGTAATGGACACAGTACTCGCGGGTCTACTGCAAGTAGCTGTATACTGATGACATTCGGGTGGCCAGCGAAACAGCCGAAGAGCACAGCCAAATGCTCGCCGAGGTCTGCGAACGAATTGCAAGAACGGGACTGCGGGTCCAGTCGGCAAAGTGCGAGTTTTTTAAAGAGAGCCTGGAATTCTTGGGCCACCGGATAGGCTCGCGTGGTATCTACCCATCGAAAGCTAAGGTAGAAGCCATTCATCAGGTGCCTGTACCGAAAACCAAGAAGGAGCTGCAAGCATTTCTTGGTATGATGAACTTTTATAATCGTTTCTTGAAAGGCCGCTCCGAGGTCGCAGAAGTTTTGTATCGTCTACTGGAGACTAACGTTGCGTGGGTGTGGCGAGCAGAACACCAGGAAGCGTTAGAAAGCCTGAAGCAGCTTCTAACGTCCGATTCGCTGCTGGTGCATTTTGATCCCAGCGCGCCTCTAGTTCTGTCATGCGATGCTTCACCGGTGGGAGTAGGAGCAGTCCTAGCGCACCAAGACCCTGAAGGACGAGAGAGACCCATCGCGTACGCGTCAAGAACGTTAACAAAGACCGAGCGGAATTATGCCCAGATAGATCGAGAGGCTTTAGCCATCGTTTTTGGCGTCCGGAATTTCCATCAGTATCTTTGTGGAAGGAAATTCTTTATTCTCACTGATCACAAACTGCTGCTCGGCATATTTCGACAAGAGCAGCCAATTCCAGCTGTATTGTCACCACGCATGCTCCGTTGGACGTTGATGCTGTCGGCTTATGAATACCACCTTGACTATTGGAAAACGCAAGATCATGCCAATGCTGACTGTTTAAGCAGATTACCAGCAAAGGAGGCGCGAGGTGAAACCGAGCCGCCGGACGACGTTCTTCTGTTAGAACCAATGGAGTATCCCCCAGTGACTGCACAACAAGTGGCATCCTCTACCAGGGATGATCCCTCAACTACTTCAAGTAAAATCTTGGATTATCGACGGCTGGCCTGAGCACATGGTGCCACCAGAATATTCTGACTACCATGACAGGCGATATGAGCTATCGGTCGATCGCGACTGTATCCTTTTGGGAAACCGAGTAGTGCTGCCGGAACGACTTCGAAAGCGAATTCTTGGCATGCTACATGCAAATTATCCAGGCATTACGGCTATGAAAGCTCTCGCGAGGTCCTGTGTTTGATGGCCCAGAATTGACGCGCAAATCGAAGATTTCGTTCGGCACTGCAAACCCTGGCAAGAGACAGACAAAGTGATCCCAAGACACCTGCACATTTCTGGACGAAACCCGAAAGACCTTGGGGCAGGGTTCACATCGATTTTGCGGGGCCAGTCGAAGGCGTTTGTTTTCTTGTGGTAGTGGATGCGTTTTCGAACTGGGCTGAGATCGAGATAATGCCGTCTCTTCAATCCTCTTCAGTGATAGAAAAGCTGCGTAGAATGTTCGCATCGTACGGTCTACCAGATCTTATCGTGTCTGATAATGGGACTGCTTTCTCAAGCAAGGAATTTCGGGAATTCCTAAAGCTAAACGGCATCCAGGTTATGTACACAGCGCCGTATCATCCTTCGAGCAATGGAAGAGCAGAAAGGATGGTTCGCGAGCTCAAGTGTGCACTCAGGAAGCCGAGACAAGGCACAGTGGCCTGTAAAGTTTCTCGCTTCTTGTTCAAGCAGCACTCTACCCCTCATGCTGAGACCGGAAAGGCACAGCTCATGTTGGGACGGAATTTCCGCTCTGTCAAGACTTCACCCCGACATGGAAAGCGCGGACTTGTGTCAACGAGTGTCGAGTGTGAGAAATTTCAGCCGAGGGCCTACATGGCTAGCAACTGGGCCACGTCATCTACGAAGTTCAGACGTCTGAAAGAAATTTGCATAGACGTTATCGGGACCATCTGCGAAAGGCATGGGTGTCGGAACCGGCAACACCAGCTAATGCAACCGGTGATTTCTTCAGATTCCTACCGCCTCCAAGCACAGAACCCGAACTACCCAAGGATGAGGCACCAGTGGTTCTTAGATGGTCTACTCGTGAACGGCGACCTGTGCAGCGCTACGGCATTAACTGAGGGGGAAGGGGTGCGATAACGTGATAACATGCCGAGGCCGATGTTCCGTGTTGCTGCCAAGTGCCGATAAGATCACCCAGTGTTATCACGTGATGTTCGACGCCTTTCCTACGTGACTATATATGTGCCGTGTCTTGTACGCTTGTGAATAATAAATGTTTCCCTCCGGATGCGACGCAGCCTGCTCGATCATTACAGAAAATGACTGCGTCTGCACGGAATTCGAGTCGATTTGCCACACACCTTATTAGGTTCCTTTTTGTAGCGGCCTGTTTTAAGGCACCCAGATCTAGGTTCTAAAAGTATTGAGTTATCAAAGAAAGCCTGATCTATTTTTGCCAGTTTCGATATATGTCTACACTCCATGTCTTTTTCACTGACTTCATCAAACCTTTATCCTTTGCGGTTTCGCCTGTTGATTGAGCGCTTTATGTCAGTGTTCTTATCATGTGCATCTAGCTGTTTTTTTATTTCTTTAGTTCATCGATATTTAATATAATTACAATAAATTATTAACTCTTCAACGCCTATCACACACCATTCAGCCATAAATCAAATAAATAAAGAAATTTCTATGCAAATACTTTTGAGCCTCCGTGACTACTACTACTACTACTACTACTACTACTACTACTACTACTACTAC
>JAJIZL010006937.1:0-10230 GCA_023969395.1 Amblyomma maculatum | reverse complement strand
TATCATCCGCATATCTAAGGTTGTTGATACGTTTTCCAGCAATCTTCACTCCAGCTGAAGACTCGTCCAGACCGGCCTTCCTCATGATGCACTCTGCATATAGGTTAAATAGGCAGGGCGACAGTATGCAGCCTTGCCTCACCCCTTTCTCGATCGGAAACCAATCAGTAAGACCATGCTCAGTTCTGATTGTGGCCTCTTGCCCTTCATAAAGGTTCCTGAGGAGACAGATGAGGTGAATCTCAATCGCTATCCTATAATTTTACTGGTCTAGGACGTGCAACCAGATTTAAAAGTTTGTTTATGTTTAGCTCGGACACCGGCGCATTTCTCTGTCTGTTTTGGGGTGCGACACTTTGCACGCTCTGTAACGTTAACAAGGCGGTTAAGGAAAATCCGTCCATTGAATTGTACACACACTGAAAATACAAGGAAGCTCATTGCGTACTCGCGCTGTTAAAGCCTCGTTTTTTTGGGGAAGTTCCAAAGGACAGCAGCATTCTATAAAACTGGATAATACAGAAACGGCATATAAAGCGCATCGCTGCAGCCGAGACTTTACAACATTTTCTCGAATTTGATAAGTCTACTTTTTTGCAGTGAACATGCGAAGTTTCTTGCGCGGGAAAGGGTAGCTAGGTGAAACAAGGACGACGCGGCTCACAACGCGTCGCACCGCATCGCAGGTAGAGCGACGCACCTTCAAGAAAAAAACCTTCGGGAGCTTTCGAAGAAAAACGACACCAATTGAGCTGCTCCTGCTTCAGACGGGATCGGCAAATTTGTGCTCAGGCGTACAATGCAGGATTGCATATGACCGTTACTGATCCGTCCATCAAGGCTACAGGACATACAGGGGCGCTCGTGAGGCTTAGAGGAGTTGCAAAATTGGTTGGGTTGTTTTTGCAAAAATCACAAGAATACTATTGTCAAGTGAAGCAGTACTAATTGCCAACTATTTTTTTACTGCCTAGAAAAACGACACTTAAAAGGCACAATATTGTTAGTCTGAGAAAGTTTGTAGGGCGTGCGCCCCGCAGCCGTTACAATTAGAATCATCAGATGGCGCCATTTTCCGCGAGATGGCCGATGTATTACGCGGGCACCGGAAAAGCTCCTCTCCTCTTCTGCGACAAATTTAACATCGACGATAGAAATTCACAGTGGCTACCAGTGTTCATGCACGAACTAATCGAGGTGCCACTTAATAACAACTCACTTCAAGCCACTATGAGAAATTCATCTTGCATTGGTCACAGCGTATTACGTCACGTCTATGTAACCAGCCTGAACTACGTGCCTTGCTTTAGTTACCACATGCAGTTACACTCTGTGCTACGCGAAAGCATAGAACACAGGTATGATTGAAATCAAGCTTCCTGAAAAACTGTACTTTGTTTATGGTAACACAACACGAGTCTGCACTCGTGCATTCCTCCAGTGGAAAATTCTAGGCGTAGCACGGGTTATACCGCTGATTTTTTTTTTTTTTTTCATTGCTTTCGCCGTTTAGCAGCGTGCTCAAGAATGAGACAAAAAATTACTTTCCCAACAAATGCAGACCAAATAAACGTCTTCACTGGCTGAAAAAGTAATCGATCGTTCTCCTTTTCGAGGCACCTGCAACGACTGTGTCATCAAGCAATTTGGGATGAATGATCACAGCTGGCAAATGAGTCGACCGTTGTCATCCCGTTCTCTTCTTCAATCTTGCTTATGCTCTTTTTCGTCTCACAAATCTTCACTCATAAAATTTATATTCACTTCCTCTATTTTGATTTTGCTTGTTTCCTTCTAAATTTTACAGCTATCACTGTGTGCTGCAACTTTCTTTCACTGTTGCCGAGGGAAATTTTTTGGATTGATAAATTCAAATACTCATGAGGCAAGCTTTTTTGTCGAGACACGAGTGTTACTGTGTTCACTCTAGAGTTCTTTGCGGCGCATCGTCAATGAAGTAAGGCTACATTTAGCTAACATTAGCATGAGGGTCGACATGTGGAAATGAAATCTTTTACAATTTCTTAGCAGCACTTTAAAGCGATTGATAAGTGCACGTTAAAGAACCCCAGGTGGTCGAAATTTCCGGAGTCCTCCACTACGGCGTCTCTCATAGCCTGAGTTGCTTTGGGACGTTAAACCCCACAAACCAACCAACCATTTTGTAAGGTTCATGAAGTGCTTTATTCAGCAGATGGCACTGAGAAGGTAAGTGGATACTTCTGTTTAGACGCCCCCACTGGTGTGCGTATTCACGCTCCGAGTGACGATATGATACCAGCGCATCTACGTAGCCCTAATTATCAGTATATCACCGTCGGCAACAAGCATAAACTGGACTAATATTTATTTTCTTGAAGACGACATACTTATTACCAAAATTACTGAATTTAAAGCATGTTTTCAAAGTATCTCCAAAATGCATTGCCTACGGTAGAGTCTGTGGCCATAGATAATTGGATGTCTCCTCACAATTTCGCAAATAAGCTTACGCTAACGGCGTATTAGATTAAAACTCATACGGTGGTAATGGCTGCATGGGTGGTGGTAAAACGGGTGTACTCAAGCTTTTCATTTTCCGAATCGACATAAGTTTTTGGAAATACACTTATTGTTCAAAACCACTCTGAAATTCAATCTAATTATTATAATTATTTAGCAATCAATGTTTGAAGCAATAACAGGTGCCACCTAGGAATCCAGCGTGGTCTTACCGTACTCAACATTTGCACAGACGAGCACTGAACTAAAGAACCTTTTTTTTGCCTGATATTATAACAATTCTGCACTGAAGGTATCATGAGAGCCAGAGCATACAAAAATAATTACCATTGTCTTATGCTTCAAATTACTGTGATGAAATGAGTAATACTTTATAGTTAGAGCATTCAAGCTAATCGCATATCAGTTTACCTGAAACTTCACATTGGTACATAAAAAAAAAAAAAGAACACGCACCCATAGCAGCAGTTCTACGTAATTGCGGTGCTGGGCGAAATTCTCCGCGCAGAATTATTTTACTGAGCATTGATGCTATGATAAAGCTGAATTGCGTTCTAATCGGTCGTGTAGTTGTATTCGGGTTTTCTCTGGCTGTAAGTGTTGCAAAGAAAGTTCTGGTATTCAGTGCTTGTGCAGCTGTTACCGTGAAAATAACACACAACATCAGAAATAATATTAATAAGTTCAGTGTTTTAGGCCATGTCGAGAGCATAGTAAAACAACGTTAAGTTGTAAGTGGCATTTGTCATTTAATTACTATGACAATGACTCTGTTCTCTCGTTCCCTTCCAGCTTTCCTAATGCAATATACCCTGCGTCGTCGAGAGAAAACTATAGAAACACGTGAAAATATGACGGGGGACGCCTAAGCTCCGCCATTAAGCCATATTCACATTGGCGAATCGCGAAGGTCGCGCGGCAGTGTTTCGTCGACTCGCAGCAAGCGCCAGTCGGTACCGAGTGTTTACACCGGCGCGCGACTCGCTTCGCAACAACCCTCTTTGCGAACGGGTTTTTAACGAAGAGTCAACTTTCGCGCTTTTGCCCCCTTTCATCTGCTACCGCGCTCGGGATAGATCGGTTCGGACTCCTTTCAGGTATGAATATGTGCAATTATTGCAGCGAGGAAACGGGTCTCATGGTTATGTCCATGTGCAGAGCTGTCTCTGCAGCCAAACGCGCCCTAGTTCGGCGAAGATGGAAGCGGCACTGGTGCGCGCGCCCTTATTTGCGGTTTCGCAAAGCAGCAGATCATGAAATCGCCTCATGCCCGCGAGTCGAGCGTATTATGTCTTCCCAACAACTGCGTGAAGCAAGAAGTGCACGCGCACGCATTCACTCTTGAAGTTGCCCCTCGCCGTAGGAAGGAGGCAGAAGCGCCCTAATATTGGCTGAGGAGTTCTGCGACTTGAAGTCACGTCGCAAGAAATCTTTCAGTAAGCGACTCCCTCAACCTGGTCGCTGGCGACTTGTTCGGCTCTGCCGCTTCCTGGCGAATCGTCCTCTTTGTGGCTAATCGGATCGCGCGACCTTCGCGAGTCGCCAGTGTGAATACGGCTCAACGGATAAGACGCGATAGTGCAGGTATACCGTTACTCCGACATATAAATACCCTAACATATAAAGTCCCGCTTTAGCGATGCCGCATGAGTGTGATCCTGTAGCCTAGGCGCAGAGTGCCTGATTCGGCATCCAAAAGCGCTGGAAGGTTGATTCTTACTCCATTTTCTCACCCTAAATGAACAACCGTTTATAGAGCCTTTACTCTTCCTGACATGTAGTTTTGTTAAGTCGCAGAAATCACCAAAGAATCAGTGCCCGGCCATGCCAGCTGCCAGCTACCAACTGTCAGTGCCGTGTTCGTTATTTTTTGCTCACTATGTCGACGCGACAAAGAAACCGCCAACGTGGCCGTATTTTCTGTGTAACCTGCCCTTTAACGTTATCGCGTTAAATATTAAAACGCTGGCTCGTGCACGTGAAGTAAGCCCTCTTTTACAAATGTAAACTTTTTTTCAGTATCAATAATTGTCTCCAGATAATATATCAGCTCAAAAACAAACTGGAGTCCTTTCTGGCTATCTGTATCATCAGCCGTAGTTTTGCTGTATCGTGAAGCCACGAAGTGTCCCATCATGTCACTTTCCCCAAAGCCATGCCTATCTGCAAAAGCAAGCCTAACTAGAGCAGAAATATACGCAAGAAAAAAATGCCTCGGTTTAAGCATGTTATACTGGGTTTGAAGATAAATAACTCGGTATGGCGGGCTCCATCCGCTTTTGTTCACTATTTCTTTCTTGGTTGTTTGCGAGCGTAGCCTCCTGCTCTTCCCGCGTTTTGAGTCTCGTTCAGCATGCTTGAATTGTCGTAATTTATCTTCCGGGCTAATTTATAAGCCGGATAATCCAATTTTGTTCTTCATTTGCGATACTACTGATGTGGAGAATTGTAAGGGGCACTTTCTGACCCCCTCGCTTCCTCGTCCATACTGGCGAAGCGACGATCGTTGCATTCTTTTATCACTCAGGTTTACCGGGGGTTGACATCGTTGATAAGGGGCGGCTGGAATGGTTGACGTCGGGGGGGGGGGGGGGGCAATCAGAAGACCAAAGTTATGGACAGGACGGGATGCCCGACTTCTGCATTGACTAGAGCTATCGCTCTAAAGAAATTGATGGTGGATGAACTCTGTTAAACCTGGATATGCGTAGTGAAAGCTCGTCCATTCTCGTCGCCGATGCACTGGATGCAAAGTGTATGACGTGATCGGCGATTCGGCGCGTCTTGTTGGAGTGTTCCAAATCTTTTCTCCATTTAACAGGCTTCTTCTACTCCTCTCTCTTCTCTCGCTTGCCGTCTTCTTCTTTTTTTTTTGGCTTCTTCCCAATCTTCTTGCTCCAGTTGACTGGCTTCTTTTTCTCCTCCCTCAAACAGCTTGCATTCTTCTGTTGTTCGGAGCCACTAGTTACCATGTTTACGGCGCATGTGCAATAGTGACTAGCGAAGATTACCCAAAATGCGCATTACTAGTCTAGTGCAGATAGATAGCGTATAGAAAAAGTAAGAAATGTCAGCATTCTTGCAACTGCGTCTTAGTTCGCGCTGTTAATTCTATATCTACACGCACGGAATCAGAAAATACATCAATCCAAGCTGTAAAACCGCAAGATTCCAAAATTAATTCCCGTTAGGTATGTCGTTACTCCGACAGCGCCAAGTAGAAAAGGTCACACTGAAAGCAAAATTTATGCAGGCTAAAAGTACAGCAATAAAAAAAGGGGTCTAGGGGTATATACAACAACATATAAGGCAAGAATACCTCAAAGTCGAAAATAAAACGACTCGATACTAAAAAACTACGACGTTATATTCTAGATGGTGTTCAAAATATGTGAGTTGCGAAGATTCGGATCCAACGGCCCTGCCTTGGTATCTTGTTACCGGAAAGGGGCGGTCCTGCAGTCTGGTTTTGCTGAAATTGCCCCGGATTGCCTGCAGTGTCCCCGGGCTCCGTGGCTCTGCCTATTAAAAAAAAAAAATGCGAAGCATGACCGTATTCCGAGAAAGTAGTTACGTCCGCGGCTTGTTCTCTGCCATTTTTCAGAAAATTCAGATGGTTGTGAATGCCTTCAGCCTTCACAATTTCGTGTCCCGCCGAAGTTGCTTCTTGATGCATCCACTTGCCTATTTATAGGTAGTAGAGTGAAACAAAGATCTGACAGTCGAAAGAAAGATGCGCAGTACAGACAGTACCTTCCGATGGTAGAATTATTGCACAGAAAGTTAATGCAATGTATACGTACACTTCGATGAACTAACGTTACCGCATAGTGTATGCATTCCTAATTTGCACCTCACTACTTAATCATAAATTACTAGTAAATAATTACTAGTAGATCACATCATGCGCCAGGGTTATTGAGAGGACAGGTATTGATGACAAATGAGAAAAAATAATAGGGATGCTTAAACGCCGTCTTTAAGTGTGTGACGGCATATCGTTGGCTACCACCCCACATATAAAGCCCCGCTTTAAACAAGCCATCTGAACGTGCGTGAGCCTGCGTGGCCAAGGCGCAATGTGAATGCAAGGGTCTTCGAAAGCAGCTGCTGACATCACCTTCCCATGCAGACGGAGAGGCCTGAGTTGCCAGCTCCTGCCAAATGTAACGTGAGGCAGTCCTACGTCCATTCAGTGCGCGGCTACGTCAGCTGCCAGCTACCGCGTATCAGCGCTATGCTCGTTATTTTTCGCTCACACCAACGATCATCATCATCATCAGTATGACTATACTCACTGTAAGGCGAAGGCCTCTCCCATATTCCTCCAATTAACCCGATCCTGTGCTAGTTGCGTCCTCCTGATCCCAGCGAACTTCGTAACCTCATCCGCCCACTTAACTTTCTGTCACACTTTGATACGCTTTCCTTCCCTTGGAGACCAGTTTGTTAGCCTAAGCGACCATCGGTTATCCTTTCTTCACACCAACAATGCTGGCACCAGGTTTTTGGTGAATGGGGCATTTGACGCTCTCGGTCTTAAAATACGACCAGACGACGAACAGATATGCCTAAACAAGTGAGTCGAAATCTAGGCTAGTGGGTATATGCTTTTAGAAATAACACCAGGAAAAAGATACTTTTTCCCCCTTATGATTTGTTCATTCTGATGTTATTCTTTCTTACAAATGGAGGCCTCTCTCAATCCCAGTCTCCATGAAAAAAAACCTAATGTTCGGTCTTCGTGGCATCAAGTCCTCTGGAGCTGCTCATCAAACTATAAAATTAGTGACACCTAGTATTGGTGCCAAATGTCCAGTCTCTAAGAAAAGAAATGCAATGTCATTCAGTCTTACTGACCTCACCTTTCTTGAAATTGTGGATCGAAATGCTAAAATAATTGCATCTATTGCCAGCGTCTGAATTCTAAGGATAGTCGTTGCATTAATTAGGCGGCATCAAGCATCTAATCTCCTGCTGGCCGTCTATCCCGCCTGACACTCCAAAGTTTCTAACAACATCTATAATCACTGAAAGCATTATACGCATAAATATTTTAGAAAAAAATACACCTTTGTAAAATGTAAAATCCTCTGTCTAACGTCCACGGTCTCCTGGGAAGCTATTGCGCAGTTCCAAGTTTAATCAGCGTGTAACAAGGCTTACAGAAAAAGGATATGCATGCAGTGTCGCAGCTCACGGTGTAAAGTTGTGCAGGTGACATACGTAAGCAGTGGCTTCTCTTATGATATTGGTGGCATAAGTTTGTCTTTAAATACTACTTACCGCAAAACTATACGACACCTTACATTATGGAACAATCATTAAAAAATCAGCCCACCACCTCCTAATCTAAGTAAAGGACAAGGATGTGGTAGGCTTCCTTTTGGTTGGGTTGATTGCAAATAAGAATTCCTCAGATTTAAACATTGCCATGAGTTCATGCTAAAATTTTAAGCTTATATTGTTTCTGTGGTCAGAACCCGTAAAGTATATATATGTGTGTTATTAGACACAAATCTGAGAAGCGCCTTAGAACTAGAACAGAATCACTAATCGAAGTGACATCATACATACGTATATACCTTGAAGGTTCTGTGTGGTTAATATCTTAAACATCTATTTGTTTGACAGGAGCACGCATAAAAAACTTGAAACAATTTCTGACTTCAAAAATTCCTGCAACTGAACATTGAAGTATACGATACACGTTGCTAATATATATATATATATGAAGAGGAAGTTATGGCACCATATTTCAACCTAAACATTCAGAAGTCCCGACAAGATAACGCTAAAATTATTAAAACCAAATAAGGAAACTATTCCCCCGTTGATTAACGACTGTGCATGTCTGATGTCTTATGAGAATGCTTAAGGACGAATGCGCAGAAGGAAACACGGCGCAGAAGTGCACTAACATGCGGTACAGGGAGAGGTTCGTATACTATTAGACAGACAAGCTCTTTTCTGCAAACGATACCAGCTGACGGGATATGAAAAAGAGTATTTTCGTTACAACGGCTGACAAAATATAATAAGATCAAGTGGGCTTCATCAATTCTGCAAAGCCTTTCGTCTCAGCCTGGCGCTTGAAAGGCAACGTTCCTTTGGGAATGTTCGCCCTGCCATGGGCGCTGTCCCTGTCACTCCACCCTTTCATAACTCAGCCCGTACCACAGATTCGATCAGCACATTCGACGTAAGTAGGACGTTTTCGGAAAGCTTCTACCGACGCTTTATTTGTAGTTGCGTGCTTTGGGGTATCTAAGTAACTCCTGCATTTGTTTCTTTTTTTTTTTTACTTCGCTATTCTGGGCACTAACTGACGTATGATTATTGGAGCGTGTTGAGGAGGCTTGGAATAAATCTTCCGTTGTCTAGAGACAAACGGGCCGGCATGTCTGTGTGTATGTGTGTGTGGGGGGGGAGGGGGGGTGCATTCGTGAGTGTGTGGATGTGTGCGTGATGTGCTCGTGTGTGTGTGGCACGTACGGACCGGTGTCAGTTGATGGAAGTGCGGCCGCGCCCTACAAGACAAGTGCCGCGGACAGCCGCCTTTCATTTTCCCTAAGTGGAACCGGCATGGTAAAGCCGCCTCCAAGAAAGCCATCGATTTCGTTCCTCTCTCACCCCGCTTATATCGGAAGAAGTTGCAGCATGTTACAACGATGTTTCCGTTTGTCAGTGTTTGTCTTCGCTTCTTCGTGTGTGCATGTTTGTGTCTGCACAGGAGAGAGGTATGTGTCGTCTACTTTCAATTCTTGTTTGCTGTCTACCGCCTTCACCAAGAATTCGATAAAGCAAGGCGCCCGTGTGCTGTGCGATGTCAGTGCACGTTAAAGAACCCCAGGTGGTCGATATTTCCGGCGTCCTCCACTACGGCGTCTCTCGTAGCCTGAGTCGCATTGGGATGTTAAACCCCACAAACCAAACCAAACCATAACCGCATTTTCTATCCTCTGAAAAACTAAAAAAAACATAATGCTTATTTTATTGATTGCGCGTTGTCTATATATTTCTAATTACCTTAAGAAAGAAACGTATCATTTGAACTGTTATTTATATTATTGGCGTAAGTTTTAGCCGATGCTTTCCTACAAGTGTGAATTAGTTTTTTTACATTTCGAGCACTTCAAAACAATTGAACAGTAGCCTGACAAGTACCATCCCTATGCGCGCCATCACATCACAGACATATTACGGCACTTTCTAAGTTCACTAGCATGACCAATTTTATGCACTTGCGTGATTCGAGCGGCTTCTCGACAACTGGTCGAACTACGTGCTAAAATTTTCGGCTCACATAGAAGGAAGCACTACGAACAAGATATGAGTTTGCACCTTTCAGAATAGTGAATACGGGCTGGCAGCGCTAAAGCACTATTTGTGCAAGCGTTACAGTGAACTTATTTCTGAACTAAAAAAGAACGGTTTCTGATTATCCCGTTTATAGCCAAACCAAGCAAGAGCATGCACACAATGTTCGCACTTTCACTATTTATTAAACAAATTTTGCAAATTGTAGCTGAGCTGTTGTATTCTATAGGACAGGCCTCGTCCGGAATTTCCTGTCTGTGTCAGCTTCTGTGGCAACTAATACCTTACATGTTAACGCCTTGCAGGCACCAAATTAGGAACGCAGGCTCGTTTTTTTAAAGGTCGTCCCGCGTAATGGTACTAAAGTCTAAGAAAAATAGAAAATGTGCATTACATATCAGCCTGTTC